>CM052451.1:23151947-23197389 GCA_028533085.1 Varecia variegata
GAGGACAGTGCGAGGTGCCGCCTGGGAACCAGGAGACCGGTCCTCACCAGACTGACCCTGACAGGGCCGCGATGGTGGACTTCCAGCCTCCGGAGCCATGAGCACCACGTGTCTGTGGTCTAGGCCGCCCAGCCTGGGGCATTCTGCAGCCTGAGCAGACTAAACTGACACCCAGTGGCTTGTTTTTCATGAAGCAAGAGCAGCGCTAGGAAGACAACACGGGAGAAACGGCGGGAGGGTCTGTCGCCAGCCCCCAAGAGCTGTGCTCACCCGGGCCCTGCGCCATGATCTCACAGCACAGGCAGCGGGCTGCACACGCCTGCACACGCCTGCACACGCCAGCACGTCCTCACTCGCAGGCCGAGGTGGGCGCATTGCAGGTTCCCGAAAATGAGTGATTACTGAGTAGGGAAACACTTTCAACAACTGTGACTTTGGACAGTAATGTTAAAAGTTCATTCAAACAGAGCAATGCATACTTAACCAGGTGGCTGAGGGAGACTGAGTTTCCATTATTGAAAAGATGCAGGTAGATTAGAAAATAGGTAAATAAGAGACAATGTGGGACGCACACTCTCATCGCAAATCCATCTGGTGAATTGCTCTGTCAGATTCGTGCCATTAAAGGATTGAAACCGTCCGTCCCAATACCAGTGCACTGTAAGAACATAAGAGTGACGCCCTCAAAAATGTTACCTCAGGAAGAGAGCCAGGAAAGGGTCACACAAATCATTTCCAAAAACACATTTGTTGTTTTTTATGAAAAAATCTTTTGCGAGGGCAGTTCACACAGCAGCACGAGCACCTGGTGCACAGTTGAAGCCGGCGTCTTATTTCAGGCCCGACCACCGTAGACAGACGAGTCACCCAGGGTCTAAACACCACAGCATACAAAGGATGGGGCACTACTAAAGCACTTTTACCAAGTCAAACATGACTTTAATAATCTCTGACCACAATAATTCGGGTGTTTGCTCCAGTTCATGCAGTGAGGCGATGGTGTGGGCTCTGAGACCGTGGGGCCACGCGGTAACCGGGACCGTGCAGGGGACACGCGGGAAGGTCCTGTGACCAGCAGGGGCAGGGTTTCCAGGCCTGGGTGGGCTCTAGGGTCCAGGGGATGCTGTGGGCTGAGCTCCGTCCTCCCAAACCACCACCACTTCGCCCAGGGCGCCACGTGTTACGGCGCAAACACTGCAGTGGTATCTGTGTGCCAACATGTCTCGACACGGGAAAGGTACAGTAAACACACGGTATGATAATCTCACGGGACCCCGTCTTGTGTGAGGCCCATCACTGACCAAAACCTCCTTATGCGGTGCGTGACTGTATTAAAATCAGGGGCTGCTTCTTTAAAAGAAGGCAAAAATATAAAAATAAAGCCTGCTTTATTTTGTTTTATATTGAAATGGGGAGAATAAGAATCTATTTTAAAATCTTGTGTGTGGTTTAATCATTATTTGAAAGATCCAAAATAGGAATTCACATCTTTAGTCTCTTAGTTCAGACTCATTATACCAAATCTTGAATTATTAATCCACTTAACTATGATAAAAATGGTAATGCAAAAATAATATTCAGTAGGACAGGATGGGCACATTTTAACAGCTCTCCTGTGGGCCTCCATGTCTTTCTGAGAGTAGCCGTCCTCGAGGCTTTGTGTTAAGCCAGAACAATGTCCCCTTGTGTCCTCGGAGGTTTTGCAGAGAGAAAGGGAACAGTGTCGCCCAGGCTGCCCTGGGCTGTGCCCTCCCCGCGGCCCAGCAGGGAGCCACTTCAGTCAGGAAGGGGTCGGGAGGCCACTGCACCCTCCACAGGACACGTGGCCTTGGGAAGAGCCCCTCCGAGTGGCAGGGCACCAGACAGGGCCTCTGGCTCTGACCCCGACCCCTCTCTACTGTGGAGCTTCCCGTCACTCATGTGGCTGCAGAGCTGGGGACAGAGCTGTGGCCGGTGCCTTCCGGGGCCACTCTGTTTGAGGACGACCGTTAGGCCCTTCCCTCAGCTCCTGGGACAGCTGGAGCCGCGCGACTCAAGCAGTCTAGACCCCGCAGCTGCCCAGGGGGCTGCTGGGCCACCCTCCTCAAGGCCAGCACATGTGGGGGCCCGTCCCAGTGGGCTCTGCCTGGAGGCACTTGTGCCCTGGGGAGCCCTGGCAGGGACCCCTCAGTGCCGCCTGGGGCAGGGCTCCTGGGGGGCCGCAGGGAGCCACGTTCTCATCTCCCGGCCCCTCGGGTCCCCTTACGGCCCCTTGTAGCCATCACCCCAGAGGCAGCAGAACGACCTTCCCCGAGATCCCAGCAAACACACCAGGGACTCGCCCGCAGCCCCTCCCCGCACGCGGGTCTGCAGGCGCCATCGGGGTTCTCCTCCCGCCGCAGCTGCCCTCACCGGACGGCTGCCCCTTGACACCCAGCACACGGTGAAGGCCCCGCCTCCCTCCATCCTCTCAGTCCGTCTGTCCCCAGCCCTGTCTCTGGCCAAACATAGTTTTATATACCCGGGAAGCCCCCCAAGACCTACATGCTCTGAAAACCAATCTGTTTTGGGGAATGGAGGGTATCTGGTTGTGAAAGTTCACAGCCTGCTGAAGCCATTCTGACAGAGCGGCTGTTCATCTGTGTGGACGCAGAATCTGCACCGTCCGATCACTCACCCCCGACTCGCTCTGTCACACACTGGGCTTTAGCCATTGGTTTCCTTATCCTAAGACGTGAAATAAAACCGCAGCAGGAGTTACACCAATGGCTCTACAAATTACAGACTTTTAGAGCCAGATGTGAGATGAGCACGTTATGTACAGAGGAGGGATTCTCAGCGCCGGCCCCGACCCTCCCCCGTTCCCGCCTCCGCTACTAAATCCAGGCTCCGGAGCCCAGCTCCTCCCAGACTTCAAATCTCCAACACCATTTTCAGTGAGTCACATGGGAGACAAAGCATGAAACCTCACAAGTCTCAGATGCACAAATAAATCAAAATGCCTCAGCAATAAAATGTCCATTTCTGGTATGATATTTATTTAATAAAACATGAAAACATAAATCACCTGGCTTTCCTAATATTAGATTTGAATCAGACTAGGTAGGAAGAAGAAATAGTCCATGTTTCAAGAGCTGAGTTGGTTTCATCCGCATGATAGGATTTCCAATAAATGGTGATACTGAATTCAAATAGAACCTATGAAGACATCCAAATACAGTACCTACAATTGTTTGGAAAACAAGTGTCATGCTGTTACAGTAAATTCCATTTCAGGTAGTGCAAGAAATTCATTTTCTCCATAAGGAAACATTTGACCAAGAGCTGAGTATTCATCTGGGAGGTGGTGAAATTCCATTTCCAAAGCTCTTACCATAACGCCCTGTGGCCTCACGGCACCAGGCGGAGAACTGCAATTAAATATCTTTCAGGGAGATTCTTAAAACTCTGACAGTAGTACTAGATTAAGATGGAGGAAGCTGTAAGCACCTTGTTGTGTCCTGTCCAAGCCATGCATCGCAGTAGGGAAATGTTTGAAGTCAATTTTGAAAACACCAAGCATGCCAGGGAGGGGGAAGGTTCTGCGGAACCCAGAGATGCTGAGTGATCTGAAAAACCAGAAGAGAGGCCAGAAACCAACAGGTGCTGACAGCCAGGACGACGAGAAACGATGCCCCAGCCCCAGAGCAGCGCCTTCCAGGGGGCCACGTCTGACCCAGGAGCCGTGGGCTCCAGGTCTTGCGTGGGCACCACTGGGGGGCCGGCTCCCACCAAAACCAGAGGATTCCATGGACAGGGAGGGGTCGGGGCAGGAGGGAAGGAGAACAAGGTTACGATGCTACCTATTTTTTCTCTTTAGAGAATAAAGGAAAGAGAATTCATAAATTATTTGAAAGGCCATCTCGGGTTTATATCATTTTTCCAGGCTTTAGTCCAAATATCTGATACTTTAATTTTTATTTTTAGAATCTCCAAAGACAACGGATGGGCACCTCCCATGATGCATGTTCTTAGAAAATGGCTTGAGAAGCCGCATTGTTTACTGGGAAACGTCGGGGCTCGGCCTGGCCAGTCCCGGCTGCTGGCTCCACGCGCAAGGATGCTTTACCTGTAAGTCTCAGGTGTAACCTCAGTAAGTTCAAATCCTACCATCCACCTCATGGGAATCGACAGATGAAATGCAGCAGAACCACCACGTGAGTTTTACATTTATGAAGAGGATTATTCATTTTTTCTTTACACTTTAGAATTCAAAATCCACTTTTCACTGAAAATGCTATAAAAGTAGATTAATGGAGAGGGCTTTTGGTTCGTAATTCACAAAACAGTCAAAAGGGATCATTCAAAGCTTCCAAGCTGATAGATTTCTTCTGAACCGTGCAACAGTTTAAACCGAAAAGTTTGCAGTTGTCCGAACGCATCTGAGAACGAGGTGCCCCGAGCCCCAAGTGCGTAAAGCGGTTGGGGCGTGGGACGAAGATGGAAGTTCTTGTGCCTGGGGCCACCCCAGCGCCAGCCCACCCGGGCCAAAGCTCCTCGATGTACAGTCTCTGTCTCACACACCACACACACACACACCACACACACACACACACACACCACACACACATGCACACCACACACACACACACACACACCACATACCACACACACACACACACACACCACACACACACACACCACACACACATGCACACCACACACACACACACACACATACACACCACACATACACACACACACCACACACATGCACACCACACACACATGCACACCACACACACACACACACATACACACCACACATACACACACATACACACACACCACACACACACACACACCACACACACATGCACACCACACACACACACACATACACATCACACACACACATACACACACATACACACCACACACACACACATACATACCACACACACATACACACCACACACACACACACCATACACACATGCACACCACGCACACACATACACACCACACACACACACATACACACCACACACACACACACACCATACACACATGCACACCACAGACACACATACACACACAGACACACATACACACCACACACACATACACACCACACAGACACACACACCACACACACATACACACACCACACACACACACACACACCCCATTCATCTAACTCAACCCAGAACCTAGCCAACCTTCTTATCAAATATGAAGGAAAATGCTAGTCAGGGGAAATAACAGAAATGCTATTTTCAAGATTGATTGAATTAAACTTAAAAAGAGATTTTCCCCAAAAAAGAAAAAACCTGAAGGAAGAGAGGGAGGGATGAGGGAGAAAGAGGAAAATGGAGGCGGGAGGGGAGAGCCACGTCCTCTGTCTTTTATCTGCTAAAAAGTCCCTCAAAGAGCAGGGTCACATTCGGCTTGAAGTGAAAACCAATCAGAACTACTTCTGAGAATGAAGTATAATATATGCATATTAAGCAGGAAAATGTGCATAAATATATTCGCCAAAGGGAACGAGATTACTGTGACAAAACTGTTTAGGATAAAAGAAAGGAAAGATTTTCTCAGCTGCAGTTCAGACAGTTTACCGTGGACAGCACGTGCGATCCTTCCACACACTCCTGCTGGGAGCGGGTCACAACCCCACGGTTCCCGAGCTCCCCTGACTGCACTTTATTCAGACAGCCACTGGGGAAGATCGGCCCGTCCTGGGGAAACTGTTGACACCAGAATCCTTTTGGTCCTGAACACAGAATCCAACTTCTAAATCTGTGCCTTTCATGAAAACTCCGTGTTCTCAGACGGAGGGGACAAAACAGGTTCACCCAACGATGTTGCATTCATTCTTCCCTCTGTGAAGTGACGGTTGGCTGCAGCAGCTCAGGGTCCGAATGGCACAAACAATCTGCACATCAATGACGGTGGTGAGTGAGGCCACCCATGCCTGGCTCCAAGCGGGCCCCCGGGAGCCAGTCTCTGGCTCAACAGGATGACAGCACCAGCAGGAAGCCGTGTTCTGTCCCTAGGAGGGCGTGTCTCACATCAAATCCATTTCTGAGCACCCGGCCAAAATACGATGGCTGTGCATGGGTCCTGCAGGGACCGGGATGGTGCCCATGGCTTCTGAAGGGCTAAAGTATGGGAAAGATCTGGCATTTATATAACCACAGTGCAAAAGAATACAGTCTAAACTGATCCCTCTAATTTGAAAGTGAGCACTAAATGAAAAAAATCACACATATTTTTTAAAAAATGGAATCAATTATAAAATGCTAGGAAAATAGCTAACAGTAAAGTTGCTTGTTAAGTACTTATATTAAATAATTACTCAGTCACTTGAATTATTCTCCATATTTATTCTTAAATGACTATTTAACATCACACAATCAATTGTTCTATGTAAAGGGAACTCTATTTCTCACAAAATAACACTTACCTATTTCTATAAATTTGAACTTACATAGATGTAGGTGTCACTTCAAGGAAACGAGTTATTTTGAAAACCTTGATCATTCTAGGAAGCACAACCTGATGAACTTGCTCAAGGATCCATTTTCTACCATTTAATTTAGTTTAGATTCAAAAAGGGTCTCGCAATGTAGTCCATGCATATTATCACCAAATTCTTGTGGTTCTCAGAGAGTAATTGTCTCGACGGTTGCTCCCAACATGGATAAGCTACGCCTTGTACAGCAGCCTCCGCAGTTCCGTGTGGACGTCTTTCTAGGACTCAGAATCCCATTTCTACAGATTGCAAAGCCAGAGGAAGCCCCATACCACACGATTCCATTTGCAAAATTTAGTTTCCTGTCCTGACACTGCCTTGGGATTATACGAAGCATTTTGTCCGAGTGCAGAAGTTTCGCCCTGAAAATGAATTAGGCTTTTCCTGGCAGCTGAATGAACACTCTCAGCCGGGGGGCTCTTTCCGCATAAGGAACCTGAACAGGAGACAACAGCAGTGCAGACTCCGAGAGCCTCAGCTCACGGTGGGTCTCTACCACGCACAGGCACAGCCGGTACGCGGAGCTGGGCCAGACCCACGTCTGCGACGTCTCCAAGCCCACAGCCCACTCACGCAGGCACAGACACGACCTATCTAAAGTGTCACACGTGCATTTTAGAAAAGGCACAAAGCCCCTTCTGAACTGTGGCTAATTTCCCTACCCCACCCCCCTAGGCCCACGGAAAGCTGATGCCTGAGGAAGCTGGCATATGGCTTCAGGTCAAAACCATGTGAGACAAAATTAACCCATAAAACCTTTGAAAGTATATCAAGATTAACAAGTTTGCTTTATAATTTTATTGGGTCTATTCTATCTGTAAAAGGATATGCATTTATTAAACTTTATCTCAAAACGTTTTTTCCATGTTTGAATTATTGATACTTACGTCTGCTTTCCTTAAAAAAAAAAAAAAAAAAACTTTCGAAAGTGTTGACTGTGAACAGCGGCTGCCCACCGAGGACGCCAGGATGCCCTGAGCCCAAGTGAGGGCCGACAATGCGCGTGGGATGGGTGTGTGCACGTGCCCTCGTGCAGGAGGTCCACACGGGGACATCTCAGAAACGGGCCACGCCTAAAGAACAGGCAGCCTCGCCCGTGCTCTCCAACGCCCTGCCCTGCCGCCACTCTGGCCACCAGGCGGGCAGGAACTGGAAGGCTATCCAGGTTCACGTTCGTCCCGCACGGCCCAGGACAACACGGATTTCCCCGCACACTCCCACCCGACGTGGTCCTGGTTCTCACTGGTCTTTCTACGCTGCACGCTGCTGCTTCTCTCCGAATCTGACACCTGACGACTATAACGCACCGCGTGTTTCCAGCCTGTAAGAACGAGGGGCCAGATCTCCAGGACTGCCGAGAATCCCTGCACCCGCGGGAGAGGAATGCCCACAGCCTCGGGACCGGGAACACCCAGATGGGGCCACCTGGCTCCGTGCTTTGCTCACGGCCCACCTCAAGGACATCGGTCAGGAGACAATGTCGAGTTTTCCAAAATCTCACCTTGATGACAGGCATCAAGGAGGTAAAATGGTTGTGGTGAATTTTACCCATGAAACCTCTCGGATACCGTGGAGAAGCACTGGGTTTATTTGAGGACTGTGCATCGGGTTTATTTTTCAGCTTTCTTTTGGCAGAAGAAACCTGGGATTTCCCTTCTGCACAGGAAGCCAATAGCTGTTGGCCGCCGATGAGTTTTGCTTTGGTTTCTGTCTTCCCATCAACTGTTCAGATTCAACTAATTTTTATTCAGTTCCTACCGTGCCCCAGATACCACACTGGGTGTTTGCAAGTACACTGTCTGCCCGTTCCCAGAATGAGGGGGGCATTTCCCACCCACTTTACAGAGAAGGAAACTGAGAAATAGGGAGAGGCCTGATGCCGTCTGCAAGGTCACATGGCCGCCAAAGTGTAGAATTTAAATCCGGCCCCAGGACTCCTGACTCCACGTCTCCTTCCCTGAGCCGCAAATGCAGCCGACTAGGACGACCTCGCTGAGTCTTTACATGAACAGAGCAGTGGTGGGTGCTGAGCTGAGGCTCTCGAGGAGCAAACCACCCCCACAAAAACCCCAGGGCAGTGTCCGGGCCCACACAAACCCAGTGGGCTCCTCGTGGCTGGCACATGAGGGCCAGCACAGGGGTCCTTGGCGGACATCTGCCACATCCCAAAGTGACAGGAGACCCAGCACAACAAGCCCTCGGACACCCCCACCTGCCAGGAACCCCGGGATCCTGCTGTGCGACTGTCTGCCAGGCAGGCCTGTCCGTGAGCGGATGGTCCCAGGCCGCTGTCCACTGCGATGGGCTCCTGGGCACTGATGCCAGTAAGCAACACTCTCCTGTCTTCTGGAAGATTCTAGACCATCACATCCCACCACTGAGCAAAGGATAACACTCAACATGCCTAGCACAGGCCCTACCTGTGCAGCGGATAAAAGCTTGACTGGAAGAAGAGCCCAGGTGAGATCCTTCTAAACAAATTTAAAATGTGTCATTTTTATGTCTTAAAATAAGTGAGGTTGATGCTTGTCTGACTTCTGTACGGAGAGTGGCAGGTGTGGCCTCACACAGCCAGAGCCCCCAGACCCGGAGAGACTCCTGGCGGCAAACACACTTCCCAGCTGCAACTCCACTCTCCTAATCGTTTGGGTTGAACCTGGAAGAAGGACCCCCCACAAACGCCATCGTATTTGTATTATTTAACGAGAGGTTGTACGGCACCCACGGTGTGATAGGCACTGTTCTGAGTAAATTACAGATACAAACTCATTCAATCTTCATAATCGTCTTATAGAGTAACTATCATTCGTCCAATTTTCATATGAGAAAGTTCACCAAGTGGCTAAGCAACATGCCCGAGGACCCACAGCTGGTGATCGGGGACAGGAACGTGGACCCAGGCAGTCTGCCCCAGAGACCCGAGCCCTCTGTGACACACCTGCGGTGTCCTCAGAGAACGGAGGGAAGGCGGTTTCCACTATTGCTCTGGGGAAGCGAGGGGGAAACCGGGCCAGTCAGACACGGAGCCACATCTCTCCAGGTTTTCTTTATGCTTAAGTCATTTTCCATAATAAGTTATTTCCCATGATCATCTTTGCACCCCACATGCCTGGGTGAATGATGCTCTGGGCCCTGTGAGGCAGAGACAGACGTCCCCCACACGCACCTTCGGGGAGAAGAGAGGAGGCCACGACCCTGCCGTGGCGGCGGGTCGGCCAGGGTTGTTTTATGGACCCTGACACAGGCCTCCACCCCGCTGGGCGCAGACATCGGCCACCCCAAGCTGGTGCGGGGCACAGAGGTGTCTCGCAAGATGCAACGTGGGGACGGGCCCCTGCGCAGGAGGTGTCCCAACCCACAGAGGTGCAGGCAGAGCAGTGGCCTCGGCACAATTGGAGCAGAAAACGGCAAACGATATGTGTGATTTATAAAAATGGCTCTACTGGGAAGAGAGCAAGGAAGGAAAGAGGAGCAAAAGCCTCAGAAAACCCTCCCAGACACCCACGTTTCGCAGAAAGCACCTTCCTCCTCCCACTCTCCTCGCTCAGCCGCCGGCACGTCCACACTTGGAATTCCGCTTGAAAGCAGTAGCAGGTGAGCTTCCCGTGCTGGGGGGCCTGGCCCCTCCCAGGAGCCGCCGCCCTTTCCAAATGTCAGTTCAGACCTGACCTGCACAGACAAGGGCTGGCCCACGGCTGGCAGCTCCCACCACCCTGGGACCCCTCCCTGCCCCCAGGGAGTGGATCCGAGGGCCAGGGCGGCCCCAGCAGCAGCCATGAGGCCCTGCCGGGTTCGGACAGGCAGCTTGGAAGCTCTCGGCAGCACCGGCTCCATTTCACAGATGAGAAAACTGAGTCTCAGACCAAAGTCTCAGCATTAACAAGCTGCAAAGTCTGGGCTCTCCCTACTCCACTATACCTTAAATATACCTACTTGTCTTTATTTCTGAGGCACATGTGATATTTCTCCAAGCTGAACAACTCACAGAAAAAAGTTAACATTTTGTTAGGATGGAAAATCCATTTTCAGTGCCTTTAACACTGCCTTCTAGATGCAGTAAACAACTCCAGTTTAATAGACCATCTGCTCTCATTCCGCTCACTTGGTCAGACTCTTCCCAGAAGAAAACACGTCCGACGTGTGAGCAAACCTGCTTCTAAACCCTGAGAACACTACTCACTGCAGAGTCCAAGGGCTGTACTCCCACTTTAAGGTCTCCCTCTGAGCACAGTTCACCACCAGACCCAACTACGAGGGGTAAGAATCTGTACCGTCCTGGAACGACGTCCTCCAGCGGACGACCCACCCGCGGGAAAGGCCGTGCGCCCCTGACGCCCGGCACCCAGTGCCGAGCCCTGCCCAGAAGTGCAACTGCCTCTCACAATGCCGTCCTTGCTAGCTTAAAAAAAACGGCTCAACGTCACTACTCACCAGGGAAATGCAAATCAAAACCACTGTTAGGACAGTGGAAAAGACAAAAGAAGGGCGTGTGGGGGGCGGGCAGAGACGGGCCCTGTGCACAGCTGATGCAGCCCCTGGGGCAGACGGCACGGAGGCTCCTCAGTAAACTCAGACCCACCACGGTCCAGCAGTCCCACCACGGGGCACTCACAAGGGAAGGGAACCAGGTACCAGAGGGACCCCCGCACCCACGTTCCCTGCAGCCAAGACGCGGAACCAGCCGAAGTGGCCGGCAGTGGGTGAAGGAACGAGGTGCATACACGCAGCGAGTGCTGTTTAGCCACAGACAGAGTGAAGTCCTGCCAGGTGGAACTGGAGGTCACTGTGTTGGTGAAATGAGCCAGGCCCAGACAGAGAAATGTCGAGTGTTCTCACCCACGCGTGGGTGCTAAGAAAATGGATCTCACAGAGACAGAGTAGACGGCGGCTACGAGGGGCTGGGCAGGGGAGAGAAGTTGGTTAATGGGCACAAACACACAGTTAGATAGAAGGAATAGGTTCCACAGTAGAGCAGGGAAATTATAGTTACCAATATTTCATTATGTTAATATATTTCAAAATAGAAGAATTGCAATATTCCCAATGCAACGAAAAGATAAGTGTTTGAGGTGACAGATATCCCAATTTTTGTGATTTGATCATTACACAGTATATACATGTACCCAAATAATCACATGTACCCCCAAAATATGCACAACTATGATGTACCAACAAAAAATTATAAAAAATAAAGAAAATGTGGCACATACACACAGTGGAATACAATTTGGCCTTAAAAAAAGAAGGAAATCCTGTAGTTTATGGCGTGAAGGAGCCTAGGAGACATTATGCTAAGTGAAACCAGACACAGAGGGACAAGCGGGTTCTCCCACTCGCCAGGGTCTTGGGGGAGGGAAATGGGAGTTACCGTCTAACAGGTACACGTTTCGGCCAAGCAAGATGAGTAAGTTGTCAGCAGTGCTCTCCCGCACACTTCACACTACGTTAAGAGGGTGGAGCTCACGCTAAGGGTTCTTACCACAGGCACAAAGGGGAAATTTCTGGAGCGGGCGGAAACGTGTTCAGTGTGTTGCTTGTGGTGATGATGTCATGGGAGTGCACACGTGTCCAAACTCACCAAATGCATACATGGAACATGCACAATTCTTTATCGATTATACTTCAACAAATGTTAAAAAATTTAGTTTGCCAATGGAAGAGATAACTTTCTGAACACACAATAACTTGGAGGCTCCTCGGCTGCAAGAGGAGGCCCCACAGGTGCTACCTGGAGGACACCTGTCGGGCGGCCGCTGGGCTCACCTGTAAAAACGCCTTCGCCACAAGTCAGACATGCCTAGAACATGGTTATCTCAGTCCCTCTGTGCCTTGGGCAAGGATTACATTCACCAGGTTATCGTCAGTTAAACCTCATTCTCTGAGAAAACATTATTTTAATCCTGTCAAGAGCCAAGAGAATGTTTTCTCACGGAACCAGCCAGGGATGCTGTGGCAACACCCTGATGCCACCCTTAGAACAATGTTCGCCCCCCAGCAGGGGCGAGGACGCTGTCTGGAGTCACAGACCTGCACTTGTCACATGGTGGCACTGGCCCTCGAGACCACGAACCTGCCCCGGTCAAGCGTGAAGCGTGCACCAGAGCCCTGCAAAGCTTCCGTGTGCTCTGTCTGTGCTGAACCTTCACTAGTCACACAGTTTTACTGTGTTCCCAAAACGCAGGAGATTAGCTCCGTACAAAAGCATCGGCTGGCATCATTTACTAAACAAGCAACTCGGTTGCTTGTGTAAAGCTCCATGCCCTCCTGCACTCTCGTGCCCAAGGTCCCCCACAAGCTCCTTTGCTGGCGTAACTGAGCTGCAAACGGTTACGCCAGCCGGGCCAGCGGGCTCTGGCTGGTTTTTCTCCTCTCCACCAAGTTCCCCGCAAGTATCCTCGAGTCGCCGCACCCCTGAAAACAGCAGTGCACTGGACCAAATGATAGAGTCGTGTGGGCCCTTCATTCCCAGGCTCCAGGGCTGCGATTGTTAAGGTGCTAAACCTTTTTCCATGCAGAACGGACCCCTTGCGAGAGGGGTCTGAGAAGGTGGGTGAGGAGAGATCGCGCTCACAAGTCTCGGGACAGAACATGGCGTCAACACTGAGGCGAGGCAGGGCCACGGGCCACCCCGCCCCAGGGCTGGCACCACACCTTGCTCACGTCCTCCCACCTGGACGGCGCTGCCTGCAGGGCTCCCCCCAGCTCTCCGGTGTCTGGTGAGTCAGGCGTGTGCGGGACGCAGCAGCAATTTCTCTCCTGCTCGGGAGACACGGCCCTGGGGAGACTGCGCAGATGGGGAGTGCTCCTGCCTCTGGTGCCTCAGAGTCACCCACCCACTGGGTTGCGCTGTGAGGGATGCAACCCAGTTACGCGTAACCGACCCGGCAGCCCCCACGGTGGGCCCAGGCTGCTTTCCTGATGGGCGGGGGGAGCAGCAGTGCGGAAGGGAGGTGGCAGCGTCCCGGACCCCCAGCCCGAGGTGCAGCTCCAGGCCGGGACCTGGATCTTGTGCATGGCAGCTTCTGTGCCTGCACGGTGGAGCTGGCGATTCCGGGTGGTCCCAGCGATCACTGACGCAGGGTGCACGTGGCCCAGCCAGGTGGAGGCCGCTTGGTCCCCAACCCTGATCTCACTCAGGTGAGTTCACCTCCCACGAAAACGCTCAGGGTTCCACGCACTCAACCCCAGGACGTCTGCTCCTGGCCACACCCACCGTGGCCTTCCTAACTGAAAGGTTTTCCGCGACGCAGCCATGCTGGTTCTGTGACCGGGACGTTCTCCACACTCTACTCACCTGGCCAGCGTCGCCTCTTCTTCCAATTTGCAGTTCGCTCCCCTCAAGCAACCTTCCCCGAGGCCCCTTTCCTGTCCCGAACTGTCCTTCACCTGCGACCCTCCTCCCGACAGCACCGCCGAGGCTCCCTGGGCCGCAGCACCCTGAGGATGGGGAACGGCTGCACCAGCTCTCGCCCCCAGGTTGTGAGATGGGCACTGGCCGGAAGGGCCGGGATCGCGATCTGCTTCCAGAGGACGTGCTCGGGCAGGCGGCTCCGGCCCTCCTCACCAAGGTCACGCTAAGCCGAATGGCGCGCGGTTCCCCCACGGACACTGGGACCCCAGCCCCAGTGACTGTGTCCCACAAATACACGGCCCCTGCAGCTCCTGACTAGAGCACACGCCTGCTGGTGGTAACCTAACCCCGGCTATAAAGCTCTGGAAATAAATCCAGAAACCCTGAAGGTTTCAGAGTCGTGGTCAGAATAAATCAAGAGCCCTGGTCCAGGAGGTCTCCAAACACCCAAGTTGACCTCAGTGTGACAGGAAGTGACAACTGTCCACGCAGGGCAGCAGGGCCACATGCCTCCAGCGGTCTCCGCTCTTTCCGTGTCCTCACCGGAGCACGCAGACCCCAGAGACCCAGGCAGACTCCAAGCACAGCTCTGCTGCCCCGCAACCCCCACCCACCTTGCACGTTGTCTCTTTCTCTCCCCACGTCACCACCTGCAGGGTGGGACTTCCATGAAGAAACCACCCCCCAAAGCTACATTCTGTCTCTGTGACGGGTCCCTCGGCGGCAGATGTGCAGACGTGGCTAACTGCCCTGTCACATGGCCACGCATCCCTGGATTCCCTTTGCCACAACGGAGGGTCCCCACCTGCACACCCAGGGCCTCCCGTTGCCGCCCGAGGATCTGAGCTCCGCGCACTGCGCACAGCCATCTGCCTGCGGGTGGGAGGACGGGGGTCGGGGCCAGGACCGCCCGGCCACCTGGCTGCAAAACCTCATTCTGAATGGGGTCAGAAAGGTGGGCTAGGATTTAAAGATGTCAAATAGCAAATTAAAACTTGTAGCCTTCAGCCTGAGACTCCACAGGCAAATTGTAATATATTAACAGAGCACCTGGCACTGAATTTCCTGATAATTTTATCAGACTTTCATAGCAAGAAGAATCGCACATAGCCTTCAGGAGAACATGTCTACAAACTTTTGTGTAAATATACAATAATAAAAGAAGCAATTCACTCTCCGAAATCATACTAATGACTTATTTTCTCATTTAGGAGAGTTACTTAGTTTATCGCTGCCCTGATTTTGGATCCTGCACCAGTCACACGGAGTGATTCAAGATTGGAGTGTATGTGTATAACATGTTCTATAAATCCAGCCTTTGTTAATTTATATTTTGAATAAAATTTGTACCACATCACATACATTGTTTTTAATATGATGTTTTCCCTTAATTTATTTAAACATTTCCCATGGGATTGAATGTTCCTGTTTGATATGATATATGCTAGCTTTATTTTTTTCTTGGCTCATAAATGTTTTTCTAGTTTTTGTGACAAAAAAATGCATAACACAAACTCTACCATTTTAACCATTTTTAGGTGCACAGTTAGTCAAGCATGTTCAAATTGCTGTGTCACCACAAATGTTTGCTACAACTTTTTCACCTGTCCAAACGGAAACTGCACACAAGACACCAACTCCACCCGGGCCAGCAGCCACATCTGCTCCCGTCTCTGCGGATGTGACGACTCCGGGACCTCACAGGAGTGGGACTGGGCAGGACCACTCCTTTTGTGACAGGCTTATTTCACGTGGCAGAATGTCCTCAAGGTTCATCCACGTTGTAGCAGGTGTCAGAATTTCCTTCCTTCATGACACTGAATGACACGACATCGTATGTCAAGACTGGCTCTTGTTTTTAGAGCCGAGGTCTTGCTCTGTCTCCCAGGCTGGAGAGCAGTGTTGTCATCACAGTTCACTGCAGCCTTGAAGTCCCAGGCTCAAGTGATCCTCCCGTCTCAGCCTCCCAAGTAGCTGGGACTACAGGCACCACCACACCCAACTAATTTTTTAAAATTTTTTGTAAAGATGGGGTTTTGCTATATTGCCCAGGCTGACCATGAAGGACTGGTTCTAACACCCATCTGAGACACAGGGCACCTTGCTTTCTTTCCTCCTCGTGGAGAAACCACTTTTGAATGTCACTAGCATGAATTGTTTGGTAAAAATACGATAGGAAGCTTTAGGAGAAGGCAAGGCCATAAGGTATTCATATTTGGGGATTCTCTTTATCCCGTGAGTTCAGCACGCAGGACAAGGAAGAGCCCGGTCCACTCCCTGCCCCGCACTGCTGAGCGAGACTTGTTGGGTTTAGGGAACTATCGCACCCAGTCCCATTGGACAACCTGCACACTCACGTGTGGACACAGACTTCACGCGGTGGCACTTACACTGGCCACATCCACTGGGGCGGATTCCAATTGCTAATTCCAGAGTGGAAGCGCCATTCCCACCCTCCAGCCCACAGGGCAGGCGCTTGCTAACACAGGAGCACCAAGACGTCCCCGGAACCAGCACGGAAAACTCTCACCACGGCCTCCGATCGCAGGATGTGACTAAGATAAATGTAATCGGTATTGTTTATCCTTAGAGAAAATTTCACTCGGGCAGCTGTAAAGCAAGTGAAATGCTTTGGTTAAAATGAGTTGCTTTGAGAAACTGATTTTTAAATGCTATCACCTATAAATAATTGAATCCATTTTCCAAATTTAGTCTATTTCTACAGAGAACATAATTTCTCAACAGCACCTCTTGCCCGGCTCTCTCCTCCCTGGCGACTGTGTATCCTGGAGACAGTGAGGCCACGGTGCAGAAACGCCATGGCTGCGCCCTCACGCGGTTCACCACACTCGCCAATCATGGTGTCTGGGAACTACCCCGTGAAACACGTGTCCTCAGCTCATGCTCCACCTTCATTTTCTGTAACGGGGGCATGTCCTGAGACCCCCAGTGCACACCGGAACCGAGGACAGTACCGGCCCCTGGGAACACGGTGTCTCTACGCACTCGCACAGCGCAGGGCAGACACCCCGACAAGGGGAGGAGGCAGCTTCCAGAGGGTCAGAGGTTTCTCACCCTACTCAGAACAGCATGCAGTTCAAAACTTATGAATTGTTTGTTTCCAGAACTTCCCGTTTCATACTTCCATACCTCAGTTGACCGTGGGTAACCGAAACCTCGGGAAGCGAAACCTCGGACTCAGGGGAGCACAGTGTGATTCGTGGCCAAGTACGAGGAACGCATTTTCATTGAAATAAGAATTTCTAATGCATGTCCACGCATGTTAAGAAGGAATTGCCTAAGTTCAAGTGAATTATCTTCAAAATCCCACAGATTGGGTAAACATAAAAGATCTATGCTGCTTCTAAACACTGCACACAGGAATTATCAATGTCTAAATGTCAGGCTTCTCTCGGCAAGTGAACCGATCAACTTCAATGAGCTATCTGCTTAATTGACGCAGAAAGCTCAGTGGCAGAACAGCAGGAAGTTTTCTCCACCTCTGGAGCCTGCTTTAAAATCCCACATGGAAGTGTGTCAATCATGTTTCTTTCTCATCCTTCTGGAATCCTCTGTGAAAGGGACCCAGTTCCTCCTCTGACGCAGACGCGCTGTGAGTGACCGACCGCGGTGCGGATGGCAGCGCATGAGGGCCGGGATCAGCTCCAAACGTGCGCGTCAGCCCCCCAGCGCAATCTTTGGGACGTCCCAGGCACACGACAATCTGCTGAGCGAACCTTCCAGGAAACACAAACGGTTTCCAAAATGATCAAAAGCTCCGCTCTGCACATTGGGATCTCTCCATAGCACACGAATTACTCCTTGTCTCCCCTTCATTGTTGTGAAGTTTCTCAAACTGCTAACGGAGAGATTAATTCCCAGAAGCACTCCGCAGGAACTCATAGCGGTTACTACGAGTACGAAAAGAAAGCGGAACCCAGTGAAAAGTCACAACACACATAAGAGCTTTAGAAAGCTGGAAGCTGGGAGTGTCGGCAACGCTGACCACTTAGGTTATTTTTATCTTATTTTTTGCCTTCAAAGAACCTCTTTAAAATGTCATAATAATGGTGTTTTCTAAAACGCACATTAGCTCCAGAGGGGCGAGGCAGGAAAGGGGCCCCATCCCGGAGCAGACTGTGGGAACACACCCCATCCCACCACGAAGCACCGTCGGCAGCACACGCAGTAACAGTGGCACATTAAACCGTTTCTGTGACTCATGTAACGTCCAAAGCAAAAAGACCCTGCCTGGAGCATCTCTGTTCTGCAGCTGCAACAGAGCATCCTGCCCGGCAGCCCTCGGGGGAGGAAGGCCAGACGGCCACACGTCCCTCGCTGCTCTGAAACCAGGCAGCCCTCGCCCCAGGCAAAGACCCCACCATGCGGGGAGCAGCTGGCGAGGGGTGAGCGTGGCTTGGGGCTGCAGGACAGAAGGAGCCCGGTGGTCTGCAGCAGGGAGGGCGGCAGGGAAGAGAGCAGTTCCCCCGCCTGGGGCCTCTCGGAGCTGAGCAGCGCCTGTGCTTGTTCCCGGTCTGTCCTGACAGGCGACCACGGCCCCGACCCCTGCACTGCCACGTCCACCGTTCCACAAACAGCAAGGAGGGGACGAGGCAGGACCGTCATCTCCCTCCGGAAGGAACGCCAGCTGTGTCCAGCCCTGCCGTGGGGAGATGGTCCACGCGAGGCAGGCTGCCATGGACCCAGCAGGGTAGCACCTCAAGAGCAATCCCACTCACTCCTCCTGCGTCCACGCAAACAAAACTCCGACAACACAGCAACAAAAACAAACACAAAGGAAACACTCATCCCAAGGCCAGGAATTTCGATGGGATGACCCCTGCGTAATTTTATTATGTTCCAACATCCCAGAATAAGTGTGCCTGGGCCTCACACCACGCCTTGGTAACAGAGGGAACCTGGCGCCTGGCTCAGAGAAGGAGGCGCACACGCAGAGCACGCCCCGCCACGCATGTGCTCACTGCACATTCCATAAACACGCAAGGCGGAGAACCACAGTGAGTCCCTCCAGCAGCCCCGGAACCAGGCTGCAGCGCGACGGTGTCGCCATAGAAACGAGTCGGGAAGGTGCGGCGCGTTGTCAAAGGACTGGAAAATTTAAGCCTCAGCAGAAAAACAGAGAAAAGCACTTGGTGGTGTGTTTTTTTTTCTACCCAGAAAAACAAAATTAATTATTCACTCTCTGTGTGGTACTGACTGGAAGCCGTCAGTTTTACCATAAATACTTGATTCTCCATCCCTGAAACTCACGGTGAATCCACCTTACAACTTTCTAACTCCCTTTACTAAGAAATCATTTTTAGAGCGTAAAGTCGGAATGCCTGAAATTATTCAACCTTCAGTTGCCGAAGCTTTGGTCATCTTGGAAATGCTCACCCTAACGTTAACCCTAACCCTGACCCTCCCGGCTTCTGCCAAGTCTCTACTCTTGGGCGCCTTGGCTGCAGTAACCCAGGCCTGTCCCTCCTGGGTCTCTCCCCGGCCTCAGGAAGCTCAGACAGCCCACGGGACCTGTGGACACGCTGACCGAGCCTTCCACAGAGGCACTGACAACAGTAAATGCAGACTCGCTGGCCCCTGGGACCCTGGGCCCAAACCCTCCCTTTAAGCAAGATGCTCCGAGAGCCAGAAGCGCCGGGCGCCACCTGGCACCACCTGGCAGGGCTGATGCGTGTGTCCACTTGGCTGGGCCCCGGCACCCACTTGGCCACACACCAGCCTGGGTGCTGCTGTGAAGGTAATTTTTAGGTGGGAACCACAGGAAATCATGGATTCTGAGTAAAGCAGGGACCCTCCACACTGAGTGGCCTCGTCCGGCCCATCGACGGCTGTGAGAGAACAAGACTGAGGCCCCGGAGAGGAGGGAGCTCTGCCTCTGCCCGCTCAGACTCGCGGCAGTGTGAATGAGCTCCCCCTGGGCCTCCTGCCTACTTCGGCCTTGCACCCCCAGTCCTGTGCACCAAGTCCCTAAGATCAACCTCTCCACGTGCAAGCACACCCCACGCAGGCTCTTCCTCTGCTCCGTGTCACACACAGGCGGCTGATCTGGGCTGAACCCGGTTACGAGACCCCAGGCCCCCTGTCCTCCGTGGATCTGTCTCAGTGTGGCTGGAGCTCTGTGCCCACGAGAACCACACCGAGGCTCCCAGGCCACACCGACACCTCAGATCCCGGTCTTCAGGCTTCTGCAGAGATGACACCTGAATCCCACTGAGAGCCTGTGACTTTAATCGTAAGATTCAAACAGCGGCTCTGCCAGCCTGGCCTCCAGGGCACGGTCCCTGCAGAGGTGCTTGGAACCTTGGATCCACGGTGGACTTCGGACAGAGCCAGCAAGTCTCCTCCTGCTGCAGGGAGCCTCCGGCCCCCAAGAACGCTCACCCTCACACCCTTTTCAGGAATCACCTGGGCAGAGGGAAGGGGGGGGGGGCCAGGTGTGCTGAGCAAGCCAGCGTCAGGTCGCTGACGTCAAAAGCTCTCAAAGGCCAAAGGTCCACACACTTCCACACGGCCACCAAGCACACATGTCAGCGGGTGGCTGCGGTGTGCCCTGCCACGGGCAAAATGAAAACATCGGGCTCCAGGTGGAAAATCACTAAGCACTTGGAGACACTGGCGCAGAGCCTCATGCCAAGGGCCGGCCCTCTGATCTCGGGCCTGTGCCCAAAGGCCACCCTGCACCGGCCACTGAGCCAGGCGGGGCCAGGACAGACCCTGTCCCAGCACACAGGCGCAGATGCCCTGCTGCTCCCCGTGCTTCTCCAGGAGGAGAGAAGCCAGGCAGGACAGCGCCAGACTGCTGGGGTGTGGCTCAAACACGCTGCTTTCTAGTCCTGTGTCTGGCTCCATTGTCACCTTGAGCAATTAGAAAAGAAAAGCTGGGGCGGAAATGGTGGATGACACAAGAGCTGTGGTTGGAGGAGCAAAGGAGCGGAAACAGGGGAAGGGGGAGCAAGGAAGGCAGGGTGGGAATTGAGGCTGGGACGCAGGGGCCGGGACAGGGGAGAGGGCGCAGGGCCTGGGTGTCAGCAATCTGCACGTCCACCCGCCAGGATTCCGTGGGCCTCGGTCTCTCTGTGTTCCTGATGTCATGGCGTGGCTCCACCCAGCACGGAAGGGTGATGCTCATAGCTGGAGGGGCCCCCGACAAAGTGGTATGTATGCCGTCGCTCCAGAACTCTGGCTGGGATGCCGCGTGTGGTGTGCACAGACGTCCGTGGCACATGAAGGTGGCGCCAGCAGTCTAGTTGGCGGAATGACCCAGATGATTTTTCATTTTGTTCTTTGTTATTTTACTAGTTATACTTTTTAGTAATTAGCTTGTTGCTATGCCAGAAAAAGGAATAAGCTACTGCCATTAAAAAAATAAACCTTTCCCTGTTCCTTTACCAACCCCAAGTTCGGCAGGTACTTTTGAGAATTCTCCCACACGTGTCTCAACGTGCCGCCCAAGGACTCCCTCCTGAAGTGGGATTTCAACGGTCCCCGTGGGACTGAGCTGCTTCCTCCAGTATTCCAGAAAGCCATGTTTACAAGACCGGAAGCAAACCAGCAGGCTCACAATGAGAGCCCACGCAGGCTGGAGTTTTTTCCATTTTCCATTCCTCGAGGTGATTTTGGATTCTGAACACGCCCCGGGAGCCCCCAGGATGGGCTGCTCGAGGCCGACCTTGAGACGCAGAGCGGGGGCTGATGAACATCAAGTCCTTGAATCCAGAGTTAATGTTGGTAAATGGAGTCTGAAATTCCAAAGAATGAAATATATTCTTCCAAAGTAACTGTTTTAGATAAGTACCCAAGCCACTGGCATACTAATTTTAAACTGAAGTCATAGAAATTACAGAAAATGATTTTAATACAAGTTTAAACAGACTTTCACACAAAATCTCCATTAACAAGAGCCCTTGAAGAAGAGAGAATTATTTTCTCTATATTCAGCTTTCGTACAAAAAATAAATAAACCTACATCAGTGCAAAAATCAGGAAACAGAAACCAGCTTCCAGGGTGCCCTGGAGTCAGCAGACATTGAACTCGACACTCGACCCCGTGTTCTCAGCGGCTTCCCTGAGGCCCTGCGAGTGCTAAGTTAGCACGCAGCCAAGCCCCAACCCACTGCCTGCTCACGGCCCGTGTGTCCGGGGGGTCTGTCCACCCTCCCGTTGGGCCAACTCGCTTTGCAGACTGTCACACCCACTGTCAGGTCCTGACAGTCCAAACTGCCTTCAGTCCTCTGCATGGGCCCCGACCCTGGTGGAGAGGGACCTCGCCATGGTCGACAGCAAAGGGCCGGGGCCACGCACACGCAGGTCTGGGGTGTGGGTGCCCCTCGCCTCCCTCCTTGGTCACCTCCACTAATCACTAACTCCACCCAACGGTGTCCCCCACCAACAACAAGGGTCCGACCATGCTGTGCTGAGTCCACACGTGACAGAACAGGCTGATATGCTGTAGGAATGTTCTCTAACGTTCTCCAGAGGAAAATGTCCCTTGTAAAGAATATTCTGTAAATGGTCATGATAAGGGCATGAACGTGGCACAGTTTGGGCTCTTTCCCTCCTCGTTGCTTCACTAATCCAGTGTTAATGAGAACAGGGCCACTCGGCCTGAAAACCAGTACCAGGTTACAATTGCTCAGTACATTTGCAAAACACCTACTTCCAACCCAAGATCCTGAGCAACAGCCTCAGCCTCCCAGGTCACAGCACAGCTCAGACAGTGGCAACGCTGTTGGGGGCCTGGGGGAGCACAGAAACCCTGGGGTGGCAGATGAAGCCAACTGGGGCCCACCCAGGCCCTGGCGCGGAAGGAAGGTGACGGAGTTCCTGCCCCATGGTGGGCGGGGTGGGCACATCGCTCAGGGGGACAAAGTGCTGGCTAGTGCCGGAGGGGAGAATAAGGCATTTGTCTTCATAACGAGGTGCCACACGGCTGACAACCCTATGCAGACCAGACACCACGTCCAGAGAAGGCAGGTGACAGGCCTCTGGGATTTCTCATTTCTACTTTTATTTTTGCACTGCCTGCTGTGGCCACAACAATCCTACAGCCTGTGGGACGAGGGTGGGGCGGGCTGGGCAGCAGGTCACGCTCTTCTGCCTGTTCATCCTCCAGAGACCCTGGGAAAGGCGATAACTAAACTTCTTATGGCTGCGGTGACTTCTTACAGCTCTCACACTCCGTCCCACTCAAAACCACGGAAAACTAAGACACATCTGAATTCAGCCGTCGTCGGAATTTCTGGCAGCCCTGCTGGCGAACTGCCACAGATGGAGGAAACAAGTCAACAGCACACCAAGGAGGAGGGGGGAGCTTTTTAACCTGGCTTAGAAGGCTGTGTGTGATCTTGTCCCGACCGACCTCCCCACCTGACAGACAGATGGACACAGGACAACCTCACTGCACATCCACAATCTACCAAGTGCCACCCGGCTTATGGGAGGAAGCCCTGAGTGTTGGCTGCAAGGGCTGGTGCAGAACTTACAGGGCCAGTTCAGAGTGTCGGAAGGAATCCCGAAGGTGGACCCACAGCCACACTGTGACTTGGGCCAGGGGAAGGCCTCAGTCAGTCCCTAGTGGGGCAGAGCTGAGCTGTAGAGAATCGACTTTGGCAGCAGTGTGAGGGCAGAACCGCAGTGGGAAGGCACTGAGAGTTGTGACTCGTCAGCAGAAGTGCGGCTCTGTTCCAGGAGAGAGGACGAGGCTTGCGTGGCTCAGGGAAAGGCGCTGGCGGCAGTGCCCCCGAGAGGCAGGGGCTTGGTGATGCTGCACACGGAGATGGAGAGGAGGAGGAAGGACCACGCTTTGTGCATGGCAGGGCATGGAGAGAAAGGACAGATGGGGCTCAGCAGATGGTGGAATGGAGCCGGCTCTGGACGTCCTGCACGTGAGGACAGGTCATCAAGTGAGAACATCCAGAGACTCAGAAGGAGTCCCTGCGAGCTGGAGACACAGTGAGGCTCATGCTCAGCTCTGGGAAATCAAAGTTGCCAAGGTGACAGTCGGGGAATAAGATCAGATGGAAGCGCCAAAGGACAGAGCGACAGTATCGGAGAATACCCACATTCCACAATAAAGAGAGAGGAGCCACACACACGGTTGACTGAGCAATAGCTAAACAAATAATCCGGCCAAATACTGCAGGAGTCACACAAAATTAGCTGCCCACGGCCTTGACAAAGCAGCTGGAGCGAGGATGGTGGCCCAGGCCAGGCTACACGCGTCACATGGGAAGGAAAAGAATGAAAGACTGAAGTTACTTGAGAACAAAGCAGGTAGAGGAGGGAGTCAAGGCTCTCATGTATTTCATGACAAAAGGGTTCTTTAGAACGTTTGTCTATTGTGGTAAGAAACGAGTGGGGAGGTAGAAATTGAAAATGCAAAGATGGACCAACTTGTGAAGATCCCAGACAATGCAAGAATGGCCGTCCAGAAGATGGGGCATTGACACACTATCTGGGAAAATGAATCCATGTGTTCAAGTGGTTTTATATTAATCATCGATCAGTAAGAACCACATATAAATGCCAAAAATCATTCATTATTAATAGATATTTAAGTTCTTATTGAGTCTAGCAAGACTTTCATGAAATAGACCTATGGCTTTATTTTACAACTAAATAAGATGTTTTCATCATAGACTAAAATCATGCTTAGTAAGACTAAGAGGAGAGAATCAAAATGTTATGATTTTGCTATGAACTATCCACTTAGAATAGATTTTGCTGCAACCTGTAAGTTTTGGCATGTCATTTCCATTTTCCTTTGTCTCAAGATATTTTTTAATTTCCCTTTTAATTTCTTCATTAACCCATTGGTTATTCAGGAGCATTTTGTTTAATTTGCATGTATTTCTGAATTTTCTGAAATTCTTCCTGTTATCAGTTTCTAGTTTCATACCATTGTGGTCCAAAAAGATACTTGAAATAATTTTAATCTTCTTAAATTTGCTAAGATTTTGGCCTAACATGTGATCTATCCTGAAGGTGCTCCATGTGTGCTGGAGAAGAATGTGTATTCTGTTGCTGTTTTTTGGAATGTTCTGTATCTATTAGGTCCATTTGGTCTAAACTCCTTGTTCAAATCCAATGATTCCGTATTAATTTTCCATCTGTATGATCTGTTCCTTATTGAAAGTGGTGCATTAAAGCCCCCTACTATTATTGCATTACAGTTTCTCTCTCCCTTTGGATCCTTCAATATTTGCTTTATATTAATAGATTTAAATGCTTCATTGTTGGGTACATATATATTTGCAATTTTTATAGCCCCTTGATGAATGAACACCTTCATCATTATATAATGTCCTTCATCTCTTTATATAGTTTAGGACTTTAAGTCTATTTTGTCTAAGTGTAGCTATGCCTGCCTGCTTTTGGTTTCAATTTGCATGGAATATCTTTTTCCCATTGCTTTTGCTCTCAGTCTACTTGTCCCTTAAAAATGAAGTGAGTCTCTTGTAGGCCGCATATAATTGGGTCTTGTTTTTTAATATGTTCATTCACTCTATGGCTTTTGATTGGAAAATTTAATCCATTTACATTTAAGGTAATTATTGATAGGTAAGCACTTACTACTACTATTTTGTTAATTGTTTTCTAGGTTTTTTTTTAATAGATACTCTCTTTCTTCCTCCCTTGTTGTCTTCCTTTGTAGTTTGTTGGTTTTCTATAATGGTATGTTTTATTTTTTTTACTTTCATTTTTTTTCTTTCAGGCTGAATGAGGAGGAGAGACTCTTTTCGTTTCAAAGAGCTCTTGAACCTCTCCAAATCTCTGTATTTATTATAAGGAAAGGTATATGTGTTTACAGTAAAGAACATATAGATAAAACCTTTGTTGTCATATAGTAAGCATATTGTTGTAAACAAGTCTATTTAGTGATATACATTAAACGTATAATGGTATGTTTTAAATTTTTTTAAATTTTTGTTTTGTGTATCTTCTATAGATTTTTGCCTTTTAATTACCAGGATGTTTATGAAGAACATCATGCACTTCTTGCAGTCTATTTTAACCTGACAACAACTTAACTTTGATTGCATAGAACAACCCTACACTTTTAGCCCATCCACATTTTATGTTTTGATGTCTAAATTTACATCATTTTGTAATATGTATCTCTTGTCAATTTGTTTTAGCTATAGTTGTTATCAATAATTTTGTTCTCTAACTCTTGTGCTGGGGATAAAATTATTTTACATAGCACCATTACAGCCCTAGAACATTCTGAATATTGCTTGGTATTACTAAATGCCTACATCAAAATAGAAGAAAGATCACAAATAAACAACATCATGCTTCGAGAAAACATATAAAGAACAAACTAAGTCCAATGTTAGCAGAAGGAAAGAAATAATAAAGATCAGAGCAGAAATAAATGAAATAGAGGCTAGAAAAATGATGCACAAAACCAACAAAATGAAAAGCTGGTTTTTGAAAAGATAAACAAAATTGACAAACCTTTAGCTAAATTAACCAAGAGATAAATCTCAAATAAATAAAATCAAAAATGAAGAAGACATTGCAACTGGCACGAGAAATAGCCAAGGTCCTACAAGGCTATTATGAACAATTATACACCAAAAAAACTGCATAACCTAGAAGAAATGGGTTAATTCCTAGACACCTGCAACTTAGTAAGACTGAATCATGCATAAATGGAAAATATGAACAGACAAATAAAAAAAGATAAGATTGAAGTAGTAACAGTCTCTCAGGAAAGAAAAGCCCAGGACCCATGGGCTTCACTGCTGAATTCTATTAAACATTTAAAGAACTATTAACAATAACAATTTTCCACAAACCATTCCAAAAAACTGAAGAGAAGGGAATTCTTCCAAGCTCTTTTTTGATGAGGCCAGCATTACCCTGATACTAAAGCCAGACAAGGACATCACAAGAAAAGAACACTACAGACCAAAATACTTGATGAAATAGATGTAAAAATCCTTAAAAAAAAATTACTGACAAATTGAATTCAAGAAAACATTAAAAGGTTCATTCACCACAATCAAGTGGGGTTCATGCCTGGCATGTAGAATGGTTCAACATATGCAAACCAACAAATGTGATAAACCACATTAAGAGAATGAAGGACAAAAATCATATAATCATCTCAATAGATGCAGAAAAGACATTTGACGAAATTCAACATCTTTTCATGATAAAAACTCTCAACACGTTAAATATAGAAGGCATGTGCCCCCGCACAATAAAGGCCACACATGACATAACCACAGTTAGCAACATACTCTGAGGACCAAGACAAGACAGCAATGCCCACCCTCAGCACTTCTATTCACTACAGTACTGGACCAAGTAGGCAGGAGAAAATAAGTATGCAAATTGGGAAGAAAGAAGTCAAATTGTCCCAGTTTGCAGACAATATGACTTATATATAGAAAACCCTACAGATTCCATCAAAATACTGTTAAAACTGACAAACAAATTCAGCAAAGTTGCAGGATAGAAAATAAACACATAAATATCTGTAGTGTCTCTACACCAACAACAAACTTTCTGAAAAAGAAATCAAGAGAATAGTCCCATTTACGATAGCTACAAAAAATTTTAAATACTTAGCAATACATTTAACCAAGGAAGTGAAAGACCTGTATGCTGAAAACTATAAAACTTTAATGAAAGGAATTAAAGACATGAGTAAATTATAAATGAAAAGATAGCCCATGTTTTATAGATCAGAAGAATTAATATTAAAATGTCCATACTACCCAAAGTGATCAACAGATTCAATGCAATCCCTATCAAAATTCCAATATCTTTTCT
The DNA here is from genome assembly GCA_028533085.1 of Varecia variegata. Lineage (NCBI taxonomy): Eukaryota > Metazoa > Chordata > Mammalia > Primates > Lemuridae > Varecia > Varecia variegata. The sequence goes on from CM052451.1 coordinate 23,179,601, forward strand.
CATAGACATAGGAAAAACAATCCTAAAATTCACATGGAACCACAAAAAACTCAAGTAGCCAAAGCAATCATAAGCAAAAAGGACTAAGCAGGCGGCATCACACTACCTGATTTCGAAATACACTACAAAGCGATAGTAATTAAAACAGAATAATGCTGGTGTGAGAGTGGACACATTGGCCAGTGGAACAGAACAGAGAGCCCAAAAAAGAACCCACACACGTGTGGTCAACTGATCTTCAACAAAGATGCCAAGAATACACAATGATAAAAGGAAAGTCATTTTAATAATAAGTAAAGACATACACATTAGATTTAAAACTGTAAAACCCAGAAGGAAACAGGAGGAAAGACATGACATTGGTCATGGAGATGCGTTTTCAGATTTGATCCCCAAAGTGCAGGAGACAGAAGCAAAAACAGACAAATGGGACCACGTCAGAATAAAACTGCACATCAAAAGAAACAATCAATGGAGTTAAGAGATAAAGTGTGGACTGGGAGAGAATATTTGCAATCCACACATCTGACAAAGTATTAATAGCCAAAATATATAAGGAACTCAATTCTGTGGAAAGAAAGCAAAGTGTCCAGTTAAGAAATAGGAAGGAACCTAATAGACGATTCTCCAAGAACATGCAAGTGGCTGACACATGAGAAAAGCTCAGCATCACTCATTGTTAGGGAGATTAGATCAAAACCACGGTGAGATACCACCTCACACCTGTTAGGGTGGCTACTACCAAAAAGACAAAACACAAGTGCTGTTGAGGATGGGAGAAACGGGAACATTTGTACAGTGTTGGTGGGAATGCAAATTAGTACAACCATTATGGAAAACATCGCAGAGGCTCCTTGAAAAACTGAAAATATAATTACCATATGATCCAGCAATCCCACTTCTAGGGTTTGAAATCCCACTCCAGAGATTTGAAATCAGTACCTCAAAGGGATGTCTGCACGCCCAGGTTCACCACAGCTGAGACATGGTGCCACCCTACACTTCCACCTGGGAATGAGTAGATAAAAACGACGCAGTATATACACAGTGGAATGTTAGTCAGCCTTAAAAACAGAAGAAATTCTGTCATTTGCAACAACAGGGATGGAATTAGAAACATTATGCTAAGGCCAAACACAGAAAAACAAATACCGTATGATCCCACTCATGTGTGGAATCTGAAACAATTAAACTCGCAGACGCAGAAAGCAGAATGGTGGGTACCGAGGCTGGGGGGATGGGAGATGCTGGCCAGAGTGCACAAAGTCTCAGTTAGATTGAAGGATGAGTTTAATATTTTTTAGATCAATAGCACAGCATGCTAATTTCAATACCACTAAGAGAGTAAATTCTTAATGTTCTCATCCTAAAAATTACTATTTGAGGTAATGGATATGTTAATTAACTTAATTAAATCATCTCACATTGTATTCATATATCATAACACTACTTCATACCCCATAAATATATACAACTATAATTTGTCAATATATAATAATAAAAAATAAATTAAACAAATATAAAAAACAAAAATGCTGAATACTACTTCTTGGCAGTTTGACACACTAGGTCTTTTGAAGAAACCTGTCACTATAAAAGACCTAATGATATTAAATAAGATTAAATTAAATATTTTTAAATGCATAACTGATTTCATAAATAATAAGTGATCAAATACAATAAGATAAAGAAAAACTAGAGTGTTAATCATAGGCGATTCAGCTACTCTAAGGGATAAATGCATATGTGCTTATCAGGAATCTGGAATCATAGGGTCCCATATTATTTTGAGGCATAATTTATATAGAATAAAATGCATAAATTTTGAAAAATTTAAGATTTTCCATCTTGACAGGAACCCAGGCACAGTCCTTTATTAGCCACTTAGATACATGAGTCACTTTCTATTTTAAGAAAAAATTCATTGTGGTGCAAAATAAGACTTTCTTTTTTTATTAAGGTACATTCATGATTTTGATATCTAACTTTTAGAACTCAATGTAATTGCCAAATCGTGTACTGGTGCTTTCACATGAAATTAATGCTCTTAAATTCTCTCTTCAGTGATCTCCTTTAGAACTGTGTGCCACAACAAAAGACTAAGACGTACCACGCAAATGGCCCCAGCTCAGTCAAGCCATTAAAATCGGATTCTCAGCATCTCACTATGTCAGTTAGTATAATTGCGAAGGAAAAGGTCAGTACTAAATTCATACTTAATGTGCTCATATACATATACTTTATGGAATGAATGAGCTCAATTCAAAATATTGAGAATAAATATGGGTAATAAAAAGTCAATACAAACTTGAACTTCATAAAAGGTAAAATGACTTCAAAATCCCCCACAGTATCTGCTATTCCCTAAAATCAAGCAAGGAAGAATTAGAAATAAAGAATGACTACCACTCTCTCCTGCCTCTCTAAAGGCCTTTGTATCCCATAAAGAATAATCATTAAAACAAAAGCTTAGTTCCCACCCTCAGCCTTGAGCAGTAGAAAACCTGGTTGTGAGAAGAGGGTCTCTGCTTTGCGAGAGAATTGATGTCCTCTGCATCACCCTGTGCCCCTATATAAGGTCCTATGTGAACAATTCCTTTTTAAAATTTGACATAGTCTTCTCCAGAAGAGGCTTCTTTTGAAGAAAAACTACTTCCTTCTCACTCGAAGAGTACTATGTGAGGGACCATGGTTCTTGTTGGCTTGACTGACAGCAAACTCACCATCAAATCTCACAACTAAGTAATTAATTGTGGTCAATATAGACCTTCTCCCTTTTTAAATTAATTTTGCCACATATTTTAACAACTCAATATAATGTATTATAAGCCCATAACAGATTTTTTAAAGAAGTTTTATAAAATATTTTTAAATGAGTAAGGCTAGGAAATAATGCCTTAATTCTATGTTATCCTCATTTTAAATGGTTTCAGGAATAACTTTCTTGAATTCTACTTTCCCAAATCAAATTAGCTCATTTTTTTTCCACAAAATACCATTTTGTTCCTGCCAGGTTTTTCAATCTAGGTAAATTTTTTGAAAAATAAAAGAGAGTGCATACTCTCCCTGCATGATGGATACCTCTGGTTTCCCAGCAGTCCTCCAACAAGCCATTCAATCTTTCTCCAGGAGACAACCCACGGACAGAGACAGATTGGCACAGCTTGGAGCCGCCATTGTGCCCAGCCCCGCGTGTGCCAAATGTAGATTCTTTGGCAAGCATATTCCACAGGCATGTGCTTCTCTTTTTGGGTTTAATTGTCCATGAGAGTTATTAGTCTTCCTCTGAGAGCCACAGCACTTTACCGTGGATACAAGATTTTCTCCATCGGTACCCAGATTTGCCACACCCACGCTTAGCTAGATCCAGAATATATTATTGTCCATAAAAGGTAATTTTTAAAATAAAGACAATGTAGCAATGTGAAAGCCAAATGGGTAAAAAAGAGAGAGAGAGAAAAAAAAAGAAATAAAAAAATAAGTTTGAAAAAAACTTTTTCTGTTTTGCAAAAATTTCATGAAAATTGTTTTCAAATTATGAATACAACACAATTATAGTTTTCAACCCACCACTTGAGTTTTAACTTCAAAGGAAATATGTATGTACCCACAAAGGAAATACATGTACACACACACACACACACACACACACACATACTTTTTTAAGTAACAGGAAGATGTTTATGTCAACTGCACACACTACCCAATGCAGAGGAAGTGGGAGGTACGTGCTCACCAATACTGGTGCATTTCTATTTGAAGGGTGCCCTGCCATTTTCAAGAGAGGGGAAAGAAGGTTCCATTATCTTCTTTTCTTTGGAATTTCCTCTTCTGGTTTAATCTATTAGTAGATGTTAGTGGCATTTTCCTGTCATCCTGATGAGGGATTAAATGATCAGGAACAAGACCCACAATAGCCTTTGTATCCATTCACTGCTACAGAGACCAAAATATTTTCACTTGATATTCTTTCTCTCTTTGATACCTCTGATGATGTTAAACTCAAAACATGTGGTAGTGCTTCAAATTTCACAAAGTTCCTAGTATAGTGTGTTCCCTGCACATAGGAAAGACTCAATAAATTATGAATGAATGGAATGGAATCAATAAGAGAAGAAACACACTATTGATAAATTTCTCTTAAAATATTTCTTACATCATTATTAATTGGAAATTTAGTAACACAAATAGCAATGGCTAAGAATGAGTATGTATTGAGCTTTTATTATGTGCAGGAACCTACAATTTTTTTCTCATAGATTAACACTTTTTTTTTTTTGAGACAGAGTCTCGCTTTGTTGTCCAGACTACAGTGAGTGCCATGGCATCAGCCTAGCTCACAGCAACCGCAAACTCCTGGGCTTAAGCGATCCTACTGCCTCAGCCTCCCGAGTAGCTGGGACTACAGGCATGCGCCACCATGGCCGGCTAATTTTTTCTATATATATTTTAGTTGGCCAGATAATTTCTTTCTATTTTTAGTAGAGATGGGGGTCTCGACTCTTGCTCAGGCTGGTCTCGAACTCCTGACCTTGAGCGATCCACCCGCCTCGGCCTGCCAGAGTGCTAGGATTACAGGTGTGAGCCACTGCGCCCAGCAGATTAACACTTTTAATACTACCTATAATGCTATGAGGTATATGTTATTGTTCTTATAATTAATATCATTACTATTTCAGAAACTAGCAAGCATTTAAGAAATGCACAAGGTTCAAACCTTATTATTTCAGTTGTATAAAAAGTGGAACAAATTAATGCAAATTTAATTAGCTTTTGTAGTCATCACCTGAATAAAGCCTTATTTTAAATTTTAATATGCCAAACATAATATCTGTGTATGCTAATGAAGCAATATGCATATAATTTTATATTGTTAAGCTATCAAGACATCAATGGTCTCTCCATTTTCAAAAACATTTTAGTTCTAGATATTTAGAATTGCAGGCAATATATTATTCTTTTAAAGCAATATTTAGCACAGTAAATTTTCAGTACAAGAAAATAAACTGGTAATCTCATGAGAGGGCTATATGAGTGGATTTGACCTAGTATCAATTTACTACTTAAGGATTTATAAAAATGTTTAGGCCAGGCACGGTGGCTCACGCCTGTAATCCTAGCACTCTGGGAGGCCAAGGTGGGAGGATCGTTTGAGCTCAGGAGTTCGAGACCAGCCTGAGCAAGAGTGAGACCCCGTCTCTACTAAAAATAGAAAGAAATTATATGGACAGCTAAAAATATATATAGAAAAAATTAGCCGGGCATGGTGGCGCATGCCTGTAGTCCCAGCTACTTGGGAGCCTGAGGCAGGAGGATTGCTTGAGCCCAGGAGTTTGAGGTTGCTGTGAGCTAGGCTGACACCACCGCACTCTAGCCTGGGCAACAGAGTGAGACTCTGTCTCAAAAAAAAAAAAAAAACAAAAAACATTTAACTATATTAATGTTTATGATTCATAGCTGGAACTGAGGCTGCTGCTGGGAACTGGATGCGTACTGAGGAGAGCACCTTGGTTGAGCAGCAGAGACGTGTTCAGCACCACGGACAGAGCCCAGGGCTGGGTCCCCCCGGCCCCCACTCCTGACTGACCCTCACACAAATGAGCTCTGCATCCCTGACAAGTGCCCCAGCCGACTTGAGACTTGTGAGCACAAGCTCCAGAGTGGCTGGGCTGGGAGCCCTTCATGGAGCAGCTGTGTATAAAAGCCCTACAGGGAAAGTGGCTGCAGTGGCTGCAGACTCTTGGGAAAGAGATGCCCCACAGGAGACACCCAAGCTCAGCAGTGCTCGGGCGGGCGCCCAGGTCGCACTGTTGAGAGGCTCTGTTAAGTGCCCACGGTACCTCTGACAGCCAGCTCGGCATTTGTGGAAAATAAAGATGCAAAAGTTCTAATGTGAAACCACACCTGCTGTGCCCCTCCCGGCCCCACCCTAGGAGCCGGCCCAGCCACACCTGCAGAAGCAGGTTCACACCCAGGCACCCAACCAGCTCCTGCGAAGGAAACTTGTGCTCTCAGCCCTGCCTGCCCCCTGCCCGGAGGGCTGCACCCACTCTTCTCTGGAGTCACAGTAGCAGCAGTAACTCTGATCCCCTGTCAGGAATGATGTCCGTGCAGGCACTGGTTAAAATGCCACTAGGCCACCCCTGGCCTGTCACAATGCCATGTGCTTCTGAATGCCTGTGTCCCCACTGTCTTGGGCTTGACATACCTGCTTTGGATTCTGGGGTAAAACTTCCAGCTTCAAGTCAAAGTCCAGTCGAAAGCTACTCTCTCTGTAAAAGTCTCACTGGCACTGAAGACCTGAGTGGAGTTGACCTCGTCTCCTCTTCCACTGCACTGTTTCGTCTCATCTGCCTCGTGCTGCTGCTGCTGTGTCTACGGCCATCCTCCCAGCTGGACGACAGCCTCGTCCCACACAGGAATCGTATTTCAGTTGTCTCCGTGTTGCCAGCACTGAGGGGAGTTCCCAGTCATAGCTCGCAGTCAGCAAATGTTCCTAACAGAAATGCAGGCCCACGAGAACTTGTCCCCTTGTTGGGGAACCAGCCATGTGAGCGAACCACAAATAACAGCACAAAGTGGCTTATGAGGCCAAATGAATGCCTCACATACCATCCGCTTCTCGGGAAGCAATCAATAAATGCTGCTGATCTGATTCTAAATCTTTCCGAAAAATAGTTTCAACAAAATAACCCAGAAGAAATTAAAGCATTATTAGCTTTTAAAAGATGTTATGTGTGTGTTTATGAAAATAGTGCTTAAAGAATGAAAAGACAAGTCACAGACTAAGAGGAAATATTCGTAAAACACTATCTGATGAAGGACAGGTATCCAAAATATACAAATAACTCTTAAATTTCACAATAAGAACACAAACATTCCCATTTAAAAATACACAAAAGATCTGAATAGACATCTCACCAAAGAACATAGATCGATGGAAATAAGCTATGAAAAGGTGTTCCGCATCATAATCACCAGAGAAATGAAGAGTGAGGCAGCCATGGGAAACCACTGCACACCTGTCAGGACGGCCCCAACACAGACACCAACACCACCAAGTGCCGGGAGGATCTGGAGCAGCAGGACTCTCACTCAGGCCGGGGAAATGCAAAGTCTGCAGCCACCTTAGCAGACAGGTCAGTGGTTTATTAGAGAACTACGCACGCTCTTACTACACAATTCAGCAACTGCACCCCTTGCTGTTTACCCAGATGAGCTTAAAATGTTATTTGCACACAAAACCTACACATAGATGTTTGTAGAAGCTTTATTCATAATTGATAAAACTGAGAAGCAACCAAGATATCCTTCCATAGGTGAATGGATCAACTGTAATATATCTACACAATGGAATGCTATTTATTAATAGCACTTAAAAGAAATGAGCTCTCAAGCCATGCAAAGACATGGAGGAAACTTAAATGCATATTACTGAGTGAGAGAAGCCCTTCTGAAAAGGCTGCTACTGTATGATTCCAACTCTGTGACATTCTGGAAAAGGAAAAACGTGGAGGCAGTGAGAGAGCAGAGGGTGCCAGGGGTTGGGGGAGGAGGGTGAGCAGGTGGAGCACAGGAAGTTTAGGGCAGTGAAACTGCTCTGTGACACTACAGTGGTGGATACAGGTCACCGTACTTTTGTCCAGACCACAGAATGTAAGTCACTAAGTTCAGACGCTGCTGTAAACTGCAGACGTCACGTCAACATCACGCACTGGGGTTAGCTCCAGCAGCACACGCACCGGGGCAGGTACTAAGATCGGGAGGCTACACTCGGGGCAGGGGGCTGTGGGAATTCTGGCGTTTCCCTCGATGTCTCTGTAAACCTAAAACTGCTCCTAGAAATAAGTTTTATTTATTTAAAAGATAGTGCTAGCTATCGTTCTTATTGTTAATAATATTCTAGATGGATAAATACCCTAAACTGAGGGACAGCCCCCGGCGACCCTGCAGGTCTCGGGAGCTGCCAGGGTATGAATCCACCCTCCTCCCCACTTGACAGTTTAGGGAAACAAGGGGCAGAGGACAGCCCCCCGTGAGCTGCCACGCGCTGCACGTTCCTCTCTGCTTCCTCGCGGCACACACTCAGTCCCGAGGGCAGGTCACGGCCTGCCAGGGTGCACAATGACGACACCTCTAGACGTGTGAACTGGACATCATTGCAGGAGGCCTCCAAGGCTGTGCGCAAAGTGCAGCTCGGGAAACCGGCAAACTCAAGGGCACGTGCTGAGACAGCCGAGAGCCCGGCCACGCCGCCCGGGGAGATCTGAGAAAAGGACGCGTGAAGCTTTCACCCTCTCGTGGGAGGGGTAGCTGTGATATATTAAATCATACCAGGATACCTGAGTAGCCACTGTGTGGGGCTGATGTCTCCACTGAAACAACTGGCAAAAGAAATACCTTAAGGGTTTCTTAAGAACATTTTTATTACAAAACTAAGATGTGGAATCCTGGCAGATTTCCCCATAAATGTCATAAGGCAATTGTCTGTTTAAAAAAATCCTGAGTCTTCAGTAGGCTTTGGTGGGAGGATCAGTTGAGCCCAGGAGTTCGAATCCAGTCTGGGCGAAATGGCAAGACCTTGTCTCCATAGAAAAACAAAAAACGAAACCCTGAGTATGCATCATGTAAAGCCAGGTGTCAGCATGCGGCCCAGGCTGTGGCTGTGGTTACTCTCGGGACGGAACACACCGGGCCTGTGGGAGCCAGGCGCTTGCCCAAGGCCGCACCCCTGCTGAACAGTGGAGCCAGGGCCTGAACTGAGGGCCAACGAGTTTCAGCTAAAAGTCCCACATCTCAGTGGCAACCAGAGGGAAGGAAGTGGTGAAAAGTTAGTGTTCACAGACTGACCTCACACATACGACAAAGCCAGTCGCCTTCACCTCTAACCCGCCCTCGGCCTCACTGGTGTGCAGGGCTCTGGCACCAAGACCAACTTCCGTCCCCTGCCCACCGTAAGAGGAGGGGACGGGCGAGGAGAAAGTGCCGGTGGGACGCAGGCACCCGCAAACCCACGGGAACAAGCCCGCTGCTGGAGAGGGGGTTCTGGGAACCTGTCTGGCGGCTTCCGGTGCGGACTCCGGCACTTACCGACGCCAGCCTGGGTCAGCACCGCCTGCTCTCCGGTGAACAGTCGGCCTGCGCGCCCCTCCACGGGCACTAGCAGAGACGGCTCACGACTGCAGGCACCAGCCCGAGTGGTCACCTGGGCAGAGCATTGCCCAAAGCTCCGTGTAGCTCCCTCTCATCTGAGGAGGAAGAGCTTTCGGTTTGGCTCAAATGGGACCTTCTCAGGCTTGACACAAAATCCAGAAAGAAAGAAAAAAACTGAGTCATCAAATTGATTCCTAGAACATTCCAAGATCCTGCCCTCCTGGCCATGCCTGGAGAGGATGGGTGGCCTTTGCAAGAGGGCAGGGTCTCATCCTAAGGATGTGCTCCCTGGAGTCTGAGGACACCGTGAGGGAGAGACACAGGACATGTGCAGTTTGTTTGCTAGGTGTGCTGCACGCCTGCCCACTGCACACCTGTCCACGGCACACTTGTCCATGGCACACCTGTCCATGGCACACTTGCCCACCGCACACACCCATGCACGCACATGCATGTTAGGAAGAAAAATCTAAACTGCGCACAGTCTGGAGCCAGTTTTCCCCAGACTGTCCTGGCAGGTTGGACAGTACTTACAAACACTTAAAGACAGATAAATTTTAAAAGTCAGGATCACTGAGTGCACCAGGTGAGAAAGATTAGGCAGAAAAGAGAACGTGGAGGGAAGCACGCCAGCGCTGTTTTGTGAAAGGTGCACGCACAGTAATGAAGCAAACCTGAAACGCTCCGGCACCGGATGTCTGGGAGCAAAGGCTTTGCCGAGTTGGAGCCGAGGACGCAGCCCTGTGAGGCCCCGTGCCACTCGCGGTGCGGACGAGGAGGCTGCTCACCGCAGGAGCTGCCCACGGAGGTTAACCTCAAGGGAGCCACGTGGGTATCTGTGGGCTTCCTCAGGGGCTGTGGACAGTGGTCACAGCTGTGCCCACGAGAGACGGCCACAGTGGATTCTAGCTTCACGCCGGGTTTCTCTAGGAGGGGACAGTGCCCACAATCTCCCCTGCAGCCTCCTTTCCCCGTGCTGCAGGGGGCCTCAGCCAGCGGGGAACGGTGGACACGCAGCCAGCAGAGGAGCCCACACGAGCTGCAGCCCTCGCTGCAGAAACACGGCCGCTCCCGCTCCAGAGCGGCTGACGCTGCGTTTGCCGGCAGCACGCTGTCCGCTGAGAGCCCCTCTGAGCGTAGCTGGATCTCAGAAGGTGCTTCTGCTGGGCCTCCTGGTTCTGGGCCAAAGGTGCTCACGCTTGCCTTGCGGTGTGGCAGTGACGGCACCTGCTGGGCCAGACCAGTCACAGCCCATGTCAGGGTGGCGGACAGTCCCCTGCGTGGGACAGCCAGCACGGTCCTTCCAGTGTAAACTCCTTCCTTCCTCCCAGCGTCAGCTGCGGGAAACAAAATTTCGAAGGCTAACTTTTCCCTCCCTTGTCTTCTCTGCAATGGAGGGAAACACACACACGTGTGTGTGCGCATGCGAGTGCATGGAAGCTGCACCTTTTAAATGGTATTTCTGTTCAGAAAATAAGCAAACACCACACAGTTCAAAAATCCCAACTCTTACGTATGAGGTATTTTGCAGAATACCAAGGACATGTATTTGATTTTCATGGGCTTCAAAAATTTCTGGGCTGCATGTTGACGTGACGCACAGGAGATGATAGAAAACCCCCAGAACCGCATGCAAAACCACAGGCCCCACCAACATCAAGCCCACTGCCCTGGCGGGGCTGAGCCAATTTAAGGCAAAATATAACCCAGGGAAGGAGGCCAAGGAAAGAGCTCTCAGTTTACAGATCAGTTTAAATCAAACAGCACTGACAAAAAGTTGAACGAGAAGCCCTGACACCTTCTCAGATTTTCCTGAAGTGGAGTTTTTCAGAAAATAATCTTATGATTTGGGGGAAAAATGTTTAAATATGCACAGTAACAGAAAGACATACTTTTAAATACAAGAACCAAACATTTCCCAAAGCTAAATGTGTGATGGTTGCACTTTGATTTTAAGTCCCTTCCTTCTCTCCTCCAAGGACAGCTGGGGGGTAGGGGGTTCAGTCTGGAGGGGAAACCGAGGCCTGGGCTCCAGCTCAGCTGCCACCTCTCTGAAGACCTGGGAAGCCCCTCAAGGATTCCTCCTGCCGCATCCACCGTGAAATGCACATCAAGGCTCCACCTGATCTTGTGAAGACCAAGCCCTCCAGCCAGTGCTCAGTGCGTTGTAAGCCCCAACGATTTCTATTATATTTATGGCAGTATACTAGTAACATCACATTGAATATAATGCTTGTAAGACTATATATTATTATACAGGAATGGTGCCATTTTTAAACAGCAGATAACTGCTGGGAGCAGTGACGAGCCCCATGGGGGAAAGACAGCAAAGCTCAGTCCTGCGCGAACCCTTAGGTCCCGCCACTCTCCCAGAAACCGCTAAATCAAAGCTCAAGTCCACAGTTTGCTTTGCCTCATTTCTGTATCCTTCTACAAACATTACAGGTGACCTCAGGGGCTGAGGGGACAATGTGTGCAGAAGGCCCAGGGCATGAGAGCCATCGCACGAGGGCCCCGGCCGGCCCACCCGCCTGCCCGCGGGGCCAGCTCTGCCCCTGCCCGGGGCCTCCCCGCCCGCCAGGCTTCAGTGCCCTGGCGGCCGCCTTGGCAAACACAGTGGGGACCAGTCACACCTCCACAAATATTTGTCTAACCGACATCATTCTCCCAGCAACTAAAAATGTTGTCACCACGTCAGCTGCAACAAATGTGTGTGTCCCTAACTCGGAGCAGCGCTATCCGTCATATTTCAGCAGGGAATTTTTAATGTTTGTTTCTGTTGCCGGAACTTTATTTCCACCAGGCACATCCTTGCAAGTCTTTCAAGGTCTGGGCCCAGCAGAGTTCGAACAGCCAGAACAGAATTCCCCCTGCCCGAGCCCTGCAGGCAGGGGCTACGCCTGACCCATTCCTTCATCTTCTTTTGCAAAAATCCTCATTCTTGGGGCATTATCTTGAAAGATAAGCTGGAGGAGAGGAAGTGGGTTGTTGCTCTGAGAACACTTGAAGGAAAGTGCCTCTGGGAGGGCAGCTGCCATGAGCCCGCCTGACTCCGTGGTGCTCTGTGGCCCTTGGCGGGCTGCGTCTTCTCTTCCTCTGCTTCCCTCCCTCCTTCCCTCCTTCCTTCCTTCCCTCCCTCCTTCCTTGTGTCCCTCCTTCCCTCCTTCCCTCCCTCCTTCCTTCCCTCCCTCCTTCCACCTGAGAGTGTAGAAAAATCGGTGCAGGGCACAGAGACAGAACCCCTGCTGCCCAGTGAGAACACCCTGGACAGCACTACACCAACACGAGCGTGGCTGAAACCCAGACACGGCAGCACCAAGTGCTGGGGAGGATGCAGAGCAGCAGGAACTGTCCCTGCTGGGGGGATGCGCAGTGGTGCAGCCACTGTGGAGGACAGTCTGGCAGTTTCTCACAAAACTAAACAGGTTCCTACCACACAGTCTGCCACTGTGCTCTTGGTATTTAACCAGACGAGTTGAAAACCAATTTCTATGCAAAAACACACACACACCTTTATAGTGGCTTTATTCACAATGGCCAAAACTTAGAAGCATCCAAGATGTCTTTCGGCAGGTGAGTGAACTGTGGTGCATCAGACAGTGGACTACGACTCGGTGCAGAAAAGAAACAAGCTCTCAAGCCATGAAGACACCGAGGAACCTTACATGCATATTACCAAGGAAAGAAGCCTGTCTGAAGTGGCTTCACAGTTTACAATCTCAATTGCATGACGTTCTGGAAAAGGCAGAATGATGGAGACAGTGAAAGATCAGTGGGTGTCGGGGTCAGTGGCCAGGAGGGATGCCCAGGCGGAGCACGGAGGGTTTTCAGGGCAGTGGAACAGTCCGTGTGACACTACCGTGGTGCATGCAGGTCACTGCACATCTGTCCAAGCCCACAGAACGCACAACCCCGGGGGTGAGCCCTCACGTCCACCGTGGATGCTGGGTGGTAGTGACCTGTCAGGGTGGGTCCACAGACTGCAACAAATGCACCAGCCTGGGGGGACGATGATAGTGGGGGGCCCATGGAGGGGTGACAAGGGGTCTATGGGAACTGTCTGTACTTCCCACTTAATTTTGCTGGGTACCTAAAGCACTTTAGGTCAATCAGCCACATGAGTCTTGGTTTTCTCATCTGCAAAATGGGCATTTAAAGAGTTGCAGCCGGGCACAGGCCACGGCGTGGCCACAAGCAGAGGGCGCGGTATAGCTGAGAGGCACTCTGCCAACACCACCCTGTGCAGCACGGTGGACAATGCCACATGTGTAGGCCGAGGACAGTGACCTTGGTGTGGAGTGGGGGAGGCTGTCCTCTTCAAACCTGACCCACACCTGGAACCAGCAGCAGACCTGTGTCCGAGCCACACACATCACGAACACCAGCGCCCTCCAAAATCACACACTCAAGCCGGACGCGGGACCCCAGACACGCAGCCCCTCCTCTGAGGGGTCAGGAGTACCAAGCAGGGCAAAGCCGTTTCCTCTCACAGGCTGAAACGGTGAACAGCAACTTGTAAAAACAAATACATCAAAAAGATTTCCTGGAATTGTTAGAATCTGAGTTACGCAGATAGACTGTCCTACACAACTATCTGGGAACTTTAAAAACCAAGAGTCTCTGTCTCTGAACTGTTCCCACAATGGACAGATGATGCACTTCATGGGAGAAGCAGAAATGCTGAGCTCCGGCCTCGAGCCAGTCCCAGACGGCTGTGTCTTCGAGGCAGCAAGTTAGAAGGGAGACAAGCGTAAGAGGCATTTGACGACCCATGTGAGAGGAAGCACACACACAACTGTTAAATATCTCAAAATTAACAACATGGGGCATTCTCAAGATAGGTGACCGTGTTACGCAGAGGCCAGTGGCTTAAAGCATGTTCCGCCCCCATCCACACATTGGAAGCAAAATGCTTCATGCCATGTGATAAAGACAGAAACTGTAGATTCCTGCACAAACATGCTGCTTCTCGTCTCCACTGAGCACAGGGCAGCTCCGACAAACACATGTGGACAGAAAGTCATTTCACAGTCACTGTTCTCTAAATAGAAACGTTACGACTTTTTTCTTGATGTTAGTCACATGAAAAATGCTAATTTTACTACCAGTTGTTATTGTGAAATAATGATGAATAAAATAATGATCCAATAATCAAATTTCTGGCAACTGCTGTGTCTCTGAAAAGACCTGACTGAGTCAGAGTTTCAGACACAAGCGTCAATGACTGCCGGATCGTGTGCACAGAAGCCTGGAGATGAATAGCTTTATATTTTAAGCTGGCAGAGTGAATAAGGGAAGAGCACAATTAGTGTGTGGAGGTGTATTTATTCAGAAATACCCTGCGCATGCCGTGCACTGGGCGAGAGGCACGCGGTGTGTGGGTGTCTGGTTGCATCTCAACACTTACACACCAACACAACTGCACACACACAGCGGCCCCTCAAAACTGCCTCTCATGCCTCGCGTGGTGTCACAGTGCTCTTCCGTGCGTCCACCCTCCTGCTCCGAAGTGGCTTCTCTAGGTTGCATGGTGATGGGCTGGTGTGCGTGTGTCTGCGTGGGGTGGGAGGGTCCTTCTCCTGCTCCCACCGAGCGTGTGTGCCTCTGCAGCACCACCAGAAGGAAAGGAGAGAGGAAACACTTCAACCGTTTATAAATCATCAGCAGAGCTCGATTTTCTACGTCAAGTATGTTGAGAGTTCACATTCAGCCTGCGTTGACACAACCTTTTAGAGAATGGCAAATTTGATAATGTGAAGACTCACTCGTTGAAGGGAAAAAAAAGCTGCCAGATTAGGTAGTATTTAAATAAAACCGATATCGCTTTAGAAAACAAAAATGCATGTGGTTTTGAAGTTATTGATGCTGGTTAAATAAAATTTGAGTGGAGAATGAAAGTTTACCATCCAGATATAGAACATCCTCACACAGAGTCCTGCTTTGGTTGTAAGAAATCTGTTGCCGTGGTGTTTAATGAATTGTGTGTACATCTTAAGTTGTATTTTTCCAGTTGCAACACTGTTCCTATGCCTCGCTTATCTCCAGTTATCCACTTATGTTTTAACCATAAGTAAGTTGATTTGGTCAAAGATAAAAAGCAATACTCATGACTTGCTAATACTTGTTGTCGAGTCAGTGCTGCAAATCGGGGGCCAGAGCTAAATTCAGGGGACAGTCACGGCGAGGCCAACAGGCGTCTGACTGCACCAAGACCCAGAACCTCCTGTGTGTATCACTCCCAGCAAAACTCTGTGCCTTGGGCCACAAATCCCACTAAAGGCTTGCACTTCCCAATTGTTCTTCTGGGGAATCGTGTCACCCTGGTGTGAGTGACATTGGTGTACGTGATCCTGGCTGGGTACGCAAGCACCTGTTGCTAAATAAAAGTGTGACTCACAAGGCTGGGAAGCCCCACTGGTTTGTTCTAGTTCATGAACAAGTTAAAGGTCACAAAATGTGCCACTTTAACACTGAACCTCTGCATGGAGATGCACCCAAGCTGTGGGGACAAAATTATGAATGAAATAGTCAATACCACCTAAATATGGACAAACCAAGAACAGCTTCTCATTGGCCGTGCCCAGTGCTGCACTGAGTATAGCATCTCCATGTAAGATACGTTGGTCATTTAGAACAGAAACTTCTAAAGCTAGTAATTACCTAGATGCCTGAGTCAACAGCAAATCTCTTTACTGACATTTATTTCATTAGAAAGGGGCTGACACTAGCATTTAAAGAGGTACATATTTTTGCACAAGGTAAAGTAAAAAAAAAACCAGAATGTCAGCACAGTAAGGCAAGAAGCACGAGAAGAAAAACCCTCACAAAAATGCCTAACCTTTACCTTTGAATACGTGCAGGTAACAGTCACTCATTACGAAGTCCCCACTGCCAAAGCCGTCCCCACTGCAAAGCCCTCCGTGGATGGCATAAGCCAGTGACCCTGGGGCTCGAGGGGACCCTGGGCAGAATGTGTGCACTCGGAAACATGCTTCATCTAAAACCTCAGCAATTCTCATCACACTTAGCACTGTCACTTGGTCAGCTAAATATTGGAATCTCCTGCTTTTGAAGAGGTTCTCAGTCCTAATGACAAATACATGGCAGCACTTCACAGCATCTCAGCCAAACATCTCGCTTTTCTTTGATCCTGTTTAATGCAGCTGGTAAGAGGCACCCGATCTTTCCTGCACTCGGCATTACAAAGGAAGCCGTCTCCACGGGCTGCTCTCTCCATTGCTTGCATTTAGAAACACAGGCTTTAATAACTGCAGGTCCCTGGATTTACTCATTCCCAAAGGAATACTGAGCCCAGCGGCACGGCCACTGCATCTGTGCTATATAATACATGGGAGAGCCGGGACATCCGTGCATTACAAACTGCTCCGGCATTTGGTCAGTATGGGGACAATGGTTAATTGAAGACTGAACTTGTCTTCTCAGAATGACAGCGTGGCTCTGGACTGCTGTGCACGACCTTTCCCCTAGACCCTGCATGGCAATCAAGACACTCCCGGATTGCAGAAACACTAGTCCCCGCTGCTGTCGCAATGACTGTCGAGAGAGGAGTATTTGACTTATCGGAGCAGTGCAGCCCACTGGCAGAGAGGGCAGCGGAAAACATGCTGCAAGTAGCGAGGGGACAGCAGCTCCCAGAGATTAACCAGCTGGGGGCTGGTCAGCTCGGTGCCGTCTACCTGATGCCACCGCACTAGTGCAAGTACACATGCAAGGCAGGAAAGTGAGAAATGAGTCATCCTTGACTTACCGAGGCAAGACTCGTGCTGCACCGTCTGCAGCATCCAAATGCAAAGGGCAGGAGCTGCTCAGCAGACAGGGCGCCGTGCAGGCACCGGGAGCGCCGGCATCGCCGCGAGGGAGAAGGCCGACACGGCCAAGTGTGCACCGGGGCTCCGGCCAGGCTCAGCTCTGCCTCGGCTGCCACAGGGCTCTGCAAACAAGCTCACTGCAGCAGGGCGGCAGGCATGGGATGCGATGCATGGCCCATATATTCGAGCACAAGAGAAAACGTGGATCTGGAGTTGGAGCTGTGTGGATGTGGGGGCTGCCTGGCACAGACCGGGAGAGGCAGGCTCGCCTCCCGTAATAGCATTAGCTGTGGAGACGGAGGCTTTAATTACCGCGCAGTGCCCTCCCCGGGGTATCAATTACAGAAAGCAGGTGCTTCTGTGTCCTGCTTTTTCAGATAAACGTCTCTAATCTCATTTCACAAATGATCCCTATTTAGACAGGAGCCACCTATTGTGATGATATCATTTGCTCGAGCAGCCATAAATGGGCAACTTCCTAGGGAGCGTCACCGCACTGACGACAGGGTCTGTATAAGAGCCAGTGGGCAGGTGCTTGGAGGCCCCGTCCACACAGCGAGGCTTCCCGCGAAAGGGCTGCGTGCTCCCCGGCATCTGAAAAGTTGCAAAGGAAGAGGAAAGAGGGCTCCACTCTCAAGGCTGGGTCCGACCTCCGAGCCAGTCCTGGCTAGGCACCGAGCGCCAGTTCCAGGCAGGGGCAGGGAGCAGGAGCGCGGGGCCTCCTCGACACAGCCCTCCACGGCCACTGCCGGGCAGCATGTCACCAGGTACGTTCTGTGGATGCTGAAGGTCTGAGGACTGAGCTGC
>CM052451.1:23197889-23220506 GCA_028533085.1 Varecia variegata
GCCAGGGCCGGCCCGTGTGAGGAGGGTGCGGACCCCACCGTTGGGAGAGACCTTTCCTTCACAGAGCGCTTTCCCAGGCCTCCCTGCAGCCGGCCCAGTGCCACCTGCTGCGGATCCAGAGATTAACAAGACGGTCACGCCTGCCCTGCATAATCTCCAGAATAAACGATAATGAGATGGTTTTTGATACGATGATCTTGATGATAGGATGAAAGGAGCCTTTATTCGTTAAAAATTCAGATAAACGAGGTGCTAATATTGATCCTATTTTATTTCCCTGGATTTAAATGATCCTACTGTTACACTTTACATTTAAATTGTATTTAGAATTAGTCACATCAAAGGTGAAGGATAGATCTCTCCCCTAAGGAAAAGCAGAGAACAGTAGGCACCATTCCCCAGAATTCAGTGAAAACTCAAAACACGGTATCGAGAACACAGAGTGCTGGAGAGCAGAAGTTTCCGCAGGTCCTCGTATTTCATTTACAGGAACATGATGCACCCTTCCGATTAGAAAGACACAAATCCCGAATCTCAGCCTGTATCCCTGGGGCGGGAGTGAGGATCCGTCCTGGGGAGAAAGGGCTTATCTTGGAGTCTGCGATGAACCACGCCCTCTCGAGGGGGCCCTGACTCAGTGCTCCCTGCCAGACTGTTGTCAATGCCCAGCGGGTGACGTCCCCAGATGCACGGCTCTTCCAAACCCAGCTGACCGAGCACGGACACGCGGACCACTTCACAGGAGCCCCCCGAGCCAGCAGCAATGTCAGCTTGCCCAGGTCGGTACCACAGTCTCCATTCATCTCACGAATGAGGATGGTGGGGCTGAAAGCTAAGTTTCTGGAAAATTGCAGAAAACAAGTGCATGCTAAGATCTTCCTCACAGGCTACGTGACTTAAATGCGTAAGAATTACATATAACTCGGGGAGACACAAGAAGATCCGATTCCAGGATGGACACCCTGAAAAACTTGCAAACATCTGACAGTGTACAATGTAGAGTCTCAGCAAGTTCCCATAAAGCAATTTGATTTTCTGACTGAAACACCGCTGAGGTTTTGAGGCACAGAGCGAGATTGTATCCACACATAGCGCTCCTTCCCGCCCACACACGAATTCCGACCCTCACCTACTTCCATTCTTGTCTGAGTTTTATTATTTCTTTCAAGGTACAAATTTTACATGCTCTTCCAATACAGACGCCACAGGGAGAACACTGTGAAACTAAACCACCACCAGAAGCGGGATCTCGCTCCATCCAGGTTATCAAATGCACACTGGGGTTACGAGAATCACGGCTAACCGTTTAACATTTATTTATTTCCTGTAAAACGTCACTGAAGAGTTTTCCCTTTTTGACGCTGCATGTGCGGTTTGGTGTCCAACAGGCTCCAGGGACGCAAGAACCACAGCTGCGCCCACGGCGGCTTCCCGCGGCAGCCACGGGGACTGGCGCTCCCTGGCACAGTAGCCACACTCAGGGTCCTGAGGTCACCCTTGGACCCAGATTCCCGCGACTGAGCCCAGTGGTACTCAGGGGGGAAGACGCCATCTGCCTCCACACCCACCATGGGGGGACGTTTCCGCAGGTCGGGGTCCAGCCAGCCAGAACGGTATAAAGATCTCGGCACCTCGCCTCACACAGTCGGGAGGCCCAGCGGCCCTGGACCGACTGGGAGGTGACCGCTCACTTTCCAAAGTGCCCCAGGAGGCAAGGCCACATCCTGACGTGCAATGAAAACAACTTAGTTTTCAAGAGGCAATTAAAAGTAAGTACTAAGATAGTAATTACTATCACCTTTCGTTATTTTTGAGGGCACTCAGGATTTTGAGCAATGACTGCCTGTTTACACTTTTCTTCATGGTCTGGTTTCCCAGCCCCCAGCATCTCCCCTTCAGCCCGGGCTCTCTGCCCCAGCAGAGCGACGGGCCCCAAACACAAGCCAAGTCCCTCTGCGTCACACCACCTGGAAACTCTTCAGGGCTTCTCGGTGCCTGTCAGACTCCAAACCCTGCTGCGGGTGGCAGTGGACGGGACCACCCAACCCCGCTGGCTGCATCCCTTTCCACAGCGTGACTCCGATGGCCCTCCAGTGTGAGCGCCTCGTGTCAGATGCACATCTGCTGGGTGTGTCTGTGTACCGCGGCCCGGCAGGGCTGGGGAACCCGTGGCCTTGGGGCCACGTGTGGCCTTCTAGGGCCTGAAGTGCGGCCTTTTGACTGAATCCAAATCTTACAGAAGAAATCCTTTTATTAAAAGGGTGCAGCAGAGGAAGATGAAGCTTTTCTTGCCTCCTTTGGTGCTTAGAAAAGAACAATCTTGAAATCAGAAGGCCGCAGGCTCCCCAGCCCTAGAAGGCATGGACATTGCAGGTGCATATTTCGCCGGCCACGAAACAGTGGATAATTACCTCTAAGTTTTCAAATATGACTCTTTTTTGGTTAACTTTTAAGCACATAATGGGAATAGTATGTATGTATGTATGTATTTGTGTATGTGTGTATATATAGATATATAGCGAGAGAGAGAGAGAGAGAGAGAGAGAGAGTCAGTCTCACTCTGTCACCCAGGCTGGAACTCCTGGGCTCAAGTGAACTTTTGACAATTTCAGAATGGGCATACCTGAAAAAAAGACATATTCCCAATGTTCGGTGATAAATTTTAGACTTCCAAAGATAAGGACAAATAAGGATATAATTGTTAGGGGTCAGTTATCATATTAAAACTTGTCGTTAATCTTGTAGGTATTTTCATAAATATCTTAAGCATGCAATAAATAGAAGATAATATTAAATACCATATTTTTCTGGAATAAGAAACGTGAGTCATACTCATTATTTTACATATGTTTAATTTCAGTTTTCAGTATTTTCAATTCAAAATGACAAAATAAATATCTAAATAATAATAAAACTTATTGTATTCTTCTGCTATTATTGTGAATTTTTGTCAGTTTCCAGATATGGAGACTAATGCAGCGACAAATTAAGAAAACTGTCCAACTATAAGATGATCTGGGGGAAAAAAAAAAAAAAGAAGAAAAGAAAAAAAAATCGTTAGGAAAATTCCTGGCATTACTGGTGGTCTAGATTGCAGAAGTGGTCAGGACATGCACTTACAGCCAGGGCCGGGTGCGAGGTGTCCCCGAGAATGCATCCAAGGCAACAGGAATTGCCATCTGCAAAACCAAATAGTAAAATGTGAACCATAAATCGGTGCTTTAATGTAAACAGCAATCTGAAACCACAGTTGGTTCTTTAAAAAGTTTCCATGATCTCTGAAGGAGTGGTGCCGGGAACTGGCAGACGCCAAACACTGCCGCAAGTGAGACAGCCAGTCTTTGTGCGAATCCCTGCGCCACACGACCTGATCCTCGGTCTCCACAGCACGTCCAGGGACGCCCGGCAGACTGGCTTTTCCACCCTGGCTCCCGTGCGCCACGGTGCGCCTCAGCTGACCTGTGCCCTCCGCAAGGGCGAACCCAGAGGCGCCTCTGGACGGGCGGCTCCTCAGCCCTCCTTGCGGGCAGCTGGGCCCCTGCAGGTCCCCTGCTCCAGCACGGCGGCAGGATCTCACCTTCAGCACGCTCAGCTTCCCACTCTGTGTGTCCGCCTCTTCTCAGCGGACCGAGGGTGGGGCTACACGTGCAGCTGGAACCCCACCCACCACAGAACCTCCTGGCCCACGGCCGAGAGCTGCTCCTACCACTCACCCGAGAGACCCCCTGCCGTCCCCCACCTCCCCTCACGTTGCTTTTTCTTCTTTCTAAGGGTGTAAAACAAGACAGCACTTAGAGCACCGGGCGAGGCTGAGTGCCGGTGTGTGGGAGACAGTCACGTGCAAGAACACAAAGAAGGACCCGCGTGCGGAAGAGTCTCCCCCTGACCACGCATTCGCCCCAGGGCCAGAATTCACCACAACTGCCCTCCCTGCCTGTTCCCAACTCACCAGTCACTTAAAGTCAAAAAACACCTAATGTTGTGTGGTCTCTCTTGGAGTATGTGTTGATACTACATTATGATTGCTTATTTTAGGTAAGAAAAACTCACCTTCAAACCCCCGGATGGCTTCCAGCTCCAGGCGAGGACACGACGCTCCTCTCAGTCCCTACCAGAGAGGGGACAATGTCAGACTCCAGAGACAGAGACACGGAATTCTCTTTAACAGAAGATTCTGGGTGAAGTCTTAATTTGTGCGGTCATGGCGGGTGGTGGTTGTGACGCGGATCCTCTAGTCCCAGTGCTTCTCGGCTGGTACTGTCACCTCAAGATTAAAAAGCACGATGGGGGGCGGTGTCTGCGCTCTGGACTGCGAGCCCTGGACTGCGAGCCGTGGACTGCAAGCTCTGGACTGCGAGCCGTGGACTGCGAGCTGCGCCAGGGCTGTGTGCAGCCGCCTGTGTGCACGTGTGAAAGGCTGCCATGTGAGCCGGCCCCTTTTCCAGGCAGGGAACACTGTGAACACTCGCTATGAAAGAACAATGCTCACGTGACAAGACGCAAGTGTGGCAACAGTGACGCATGGCCCACGTGCCAAGATGAGCTCCACACAGGCCAGAGAACGTTTTGAATGGAACTGACCTTCTCAGCCACTTCCTCCCAGGGCTCTCGCGTGTCAGACAGGTGCACAAGTGACCCAAGTGACCCGTCTCATCTCCGTCCACACGTCCGTCCAAGCTCCGGGAGTCCAGGACGGCTCCTCTAATCACTCGTCGGCAGTAGCCACGTCAGTGGCACCAGCTTGTCATGGACGCATCAGATTTGAGGGTTTGGAACGTAAATCATACAAAATAAGGCACCAAACAGTTTTTCAACAGATAAGATAAAATCTCAAACAGCGATGACTTTTTAGTTAAAGTGACAGTCAGTTGAACTGTGTCTCTTTTGAATTAACTAAATATTTCTAGTTGACAAGGAACACGACCTAGAATGAAACAGTCAATTAAATGCAAAAGTGTTTAAATAACAGGGGTCACTTCACTTAGGAGACCTCAACTTGATCACGAGGACAAATTAACTTTCTTTTCTGCCAAGAGGAGCGTGTGCAAGCAGCCCAGCACACGCAGAGCAGGGAGGACGGGGCCTCCGTGGCCGACGGGCCGTCTGGCCGACCGCGGCAGGGCTGGAGAGCTAACAGGATGTTCAAGGAGAAGGACTCCCTGACCTAACACAAGGCAGAATCACCAGTGAAACCCCGAGTCACGTTAACCACTCTCGAGTCTCCCTCTACAGGGCGGCCGGCACGCCAGCCTCCGTGGGGTTGGAAGAAGTTGCCCTGCATGTGAGGAAGTCTGAGACAGCACATCCTGCTGACAGGGGAGGCATGGCAAGGACGGAGGGGCCGGCAGAGCATAAAGGGACAGGTCGTAAATATTTTAGGTTTGGGGGTGGCCCATCACATCCCCCTTCCTGGTCACAGGAGGAAGGCAACGGCAGACAACACGAGCCATGGTGCCGCTGCATCCCACAGAGCTTTGTTTCAAAACCCGACTGGGGACGCAACCACTCGCTGGCCTGGGACGGGGTGACCCTGGGGGTGTGGGGAGGAGGGAGGAGAGGAGCTCACACGTGGATGAGCCCACCGCACCCAGGGCCCCCGTAAACTTGGGCCAGGGCCTCTGGGAACGTCTCCAGCAGCCCTGGGCCATGGAAACCCCACGGGACGCACCAGCCCAGTCACCACGAGTGCCTGGTCATGCACAGAGTGACGGCAGGGCACCTTCTGTCCACTCTCTGGGCAAGGACACACCCGCACTGCCTGCCACACTGCCACACCCACACTCCCTGAGTGGTGCGTGGTGCGCCAGCCAGAGCACCGCTAGCACCTCCACCACCACGACATCGCACACCCCCGCAGGGATTCCCCGACACGGCCCCGTGGAAAGTCCTGCTCCTTGTCTGCACGGATGAGTTCCAGATTTAACTGTTTTCAGGGCAATGATTTTGTGCAACAGCTCAAGGTACATGCAGATAGCTCCTGGCTGTGTGAGCTCGGGAAGAACTAGTAGCTCAGGGCTTTCTGTAACACGACCAAACCTTCAAACCTGGGGCTGGGAGAGACATCAGCGTGTACCAGAAAGAGCGCAGGCTTTGGGTGACGGAGGACACCCAGACTCCAGCATTTAGAGCTGCAGGGCAGGAAATGCCTGGAGTCCAGAACTGGGGCTTCCTCATCTGCAAACTGAACCAGCGCCAGAAAGGGACCTCCCGTGCCGCAGCGGCTAAACAGGAACCGGCGCGGTGGGTGGCCAAGCACACGTGAGCACTGATGGCCGGTGGTCTTACTGAAGACCACGACATGCCCACTGAGAGGAGTGGAGGCTGAGGAGGGTGGACCCCAGGCAGCTGCCCGAGGGTGTTCACTTCCCGAGGACAGAATTCCCCGCAGAGACAGTCACAGCCAGACCCACACGGCCGGCCGTCCCAGGCACCAGCCAGGGAGCATTTGCTGTTGGCATCTTTTATCACAAAGATAGCACAGTATCCTTTTCTTAAAACGGGATTCCCAGAGGGTGTTTTTGCCTTCTATTTTAATTCCTGAAACAGAGGCCCACAAGGAGAAGTGGGGAAGGATTTAAGCTGGTCAGGGACGGAAGGTGAGCGGGAGGGGGCGAGGTTAGCAGGAGAGAGCAGAAATTAAAGGGCATAAACTTCAGGGAGCAAACAACGCAGCCCGACGCGGGGCTGGCTGTGGACCCGGCTGAACATGAAGACGTCCCCGGGGGGACGAAGCTCCCGCCCTCAGCAGCGTGCAGTGCATGGCTGAGGACCCGGCACCCGCGCGCACAGCCTACAAAACAGCCCAAAGGTCATTCCTTCCACCAGAGCCAAGCTTCTCGACTGGAGCCACTCCAGGAGCCAGTGTGGAGTTTAGAAAGTGTTTACGTATCTGCCGCGCACACCGAGGAAGAGGACGGAGCCAGAAAACCTCCCTGACAAACGCAGGGAGCCCGGGTGAGAGGGTCCCCATGCCCCCGCTGCTCTGTGCCTCACACCCTGGTCGCCTTCCGGGCTCACTGAGAGTGTCCCACCTGCAGCTGGGCCCTGAGGAAAATAACCCCATAACGCATTATGTTTTAGATTTATGAGGTGTGTTTTTTTTTAACTGGGGACTCAAAAACAAAATGTCTTCAAGACTCTCAGGAATTAATTTCTGAAGAAAGTCAAGCATTATGGCTGGAAATTAGGGGGAAATTTTCCTGAGGTCCCTCAAATGACCCCACTGAGGTGGCTGCCTGTGCACAAAGCCACACACTCACATAGATTTGTTTTAAATCTCGCCACGCTCCGTCTGACAGCGTTAGTAGGACCAGCGCTGCAGATTACCAGCAAAATAGCTCCCCCACTGACCCTTCACCCTCCGTGTGTGTTTACCTGCACATGGATGTGTGTGCAAATGTATTTACATAGCTTTGACCAGCCAATTGAAAGATATTTCTCAAATAACAGTTTGTTGAGTATGACTAAGTCCTTAGCGCAATGACACTAACCCTAATCGGAACCGCGGTGAAGGAAAACTCTTTGTAACAAAAGGCAACACCTGGAAACTTCCTTTGAAAGACGAGTGGCGCTGTTCCTTTCAGCTGCATGTAATCAAGTCTGCAGAACCACAAGTACCTTACTGGCTTGTTAGAAAACCTATTGCAAACACTGTCTCCTATGAAGATATTCTGAAAAGATAAATGGGCCTTTGATATTATTTCTCTAGTTTAGATAATAATCTGCAAAATTACTACCTCTTGCCTTTGCAAAGCACCAGGGTAATGCAGGCAAGGTCTAGACTCTTTGCGATAAGAGAAATGTGGCCAGTTGTGCACACCAGGCAGGCTGAAATGAAGGGGTTAAGTTTCCAGTTCTTTATAATGCAAGTTCCTAGAAGAATAAAAACCAACATTTGCACTGAGTCTAGGTCGTGGACTCTACTTCCCACTGACACAAGATATAATTATCTCACTCCATCTACTCCCACTATATGCTATTTGAGCTGAAAAAAAATCCAACATGTAAAGCTAATACCCTCAATTCCACTTCATCATTCACACTCAAAAAAAAAATGTCAGAAGTACCACTAAAGTTCTGTTTCAGAATATTAATCCTGCACAACAATCTAATTCTCAATATTTATAAGCTCCTGCAAAAAAAATCTATTATTTGTTCCTTAGGTCAAATAAACCATTATAGAAAGAGCCAGAGTTGTTGGCTCAACAGTTCTCTCACAAGAAGTTTATGAAATTTTCTAATAAAATGGGAATGTTCTGAATGCATGTTCTGAGTGGGCCTTAACTAACAAAATGTAAATCCACGCTACTGAAGGGGGAAGGGTGAGAGTGGATGGGGAAACAGAACCGTGAGGCTGGCGGGTCCAGGGACCAAGGCCATGGCAGGAGGCAAGAACGTGGGCACACTGCGCAATGAAGAACACGCTTGGACCCGCAGGAGGAAAACTCTGTACAACCAAGAATGCCCTGGGACCCCCACGAGGAAGACTCTACACAGAGACAAGAGCGCCTTTGTCCCTCAAATCATGGAGGATTTTAATTAGGGCATAAAATACGTTTCCCCCATGACCAAATCAGTCGCTTTCCTACATGGAAGTGTCTATAACTGTGAGGAGAGATTTCTACCCCGAAATCCAAACAGAGGGACAGTCGAGCCAGCTCAGGTACAGCCCACCCCACACTCCCACGAGGAAGACCACCAGCATCTCCACCTCTACGGGGAGCAGGCCAGGCAGGCTGCAGCCACATACACAGTGCGGCTCCAGGTAGATCGGGGGCCTTACGTCCTTGGGCACAGGATTGAATTACAGAAACATGTCCCTCCTGGATGTAAACAAGTCAGCTGACTCTGTCTAAGACCAAGGTGTCGAGTAAACTGGATCACAACCTGCGAACACAAAAGGGCAGCAGGAAAATGCCAGTCTCTCTCCTCTCCACCCTGCCTCGGTTCTCACAGAGCAGGAGGCAGGTGTATGCGGGAGAGCAGCCTGCACGTCCTCCTGCAAACGCACCTCGAGGAGCTACAGCAGTGGCCAGAAACGCAGGTGTGCACAACCGACCATGTCCTGGGACTCAAGACACGATGCCTGCAGAAAACAGATACCATAAAGGCACAGTTCTCTCTGGAAGCACAGCCTCGCAGCTTATCTTTTCTTTTTCTTTTCTTTGATCTCTGCCTCTCTCCATTACCTAAGTTCTGATCACGCTGGTCACAGGACTTCTTGCGGCGCATTCCTAGAAAATATTTGGGTCACTGAATTTCAAGAGGAAAACTTAACAAGAGGACGACATGAGAGCATCTGCAGGCTGTGGGTCAAATATCCACTGCATAAGATATGGTTAAAAATTGGGGGTTTTTCCCACAGAAACAGTGCAGGCTTCAACTATTCAAAGGGCAGCCTCGCTAAGGAGGTAGTTGCATTTTCTATTATACTCATTGAAGATATAATTTTCTGAGTGTAAATTGCAGGAAGGCAGAGTCATTCCTACAAGATAAAGCTCAACAGCGACCCCCTCGTGTGTTCAAACACTTCTGCCGGGAAAGCAGCAGGAAAGTTCCAACCCGTCCATGATGTCAGCAGTCCTCAACCAACAAGCCATGGACTCCTCACGGACATGCCAAGGAAGTCACCTTCAGTTTTTTCCTTTGGGAATCATTACAGATCCATAGGAAGACAGGAAGACAGTAAAGCTCCTGTGTGCCCCTCACCCCGCTTCCCCCAAGGACTGCATCTCATTCAGCCACAGGAGGAGATCACGCCCACAGGTACCAAGTGTGCGACTGCTCTGTGTGGGACCTGGGACCCCCAAGTTCCCCCTGGCGCTGCCACTCAATGGCAACTCCCCTGTCTACCCCGTGCCAGGGAACTCTGACCCCTGGGTCGTATTTACATTTTGCTACAGTGGAGGATGCAAAAACATCACGACAGCATTTTGACATGAGGACGATTCAGCGATGTTACTGCGCACGCGGGTCTCAGGAAGGAGGGCAGAGCCCGATAGACCCTGGGGGTCGATTTGCTGGTAAAAGGTCAAGTTGGCACCAGAGAGAGATTCTGCACTTACTGGGACACGCTCACCTCCAAGAAAACGAAATTAGGTCAGACGTAGTTCTAAGTCACAGGGACCCAGAGGCTCAGCTGTGAGCTGCCGGTACGCTCAGACCCCTCCGTCGGCGCCATCAGTCTAAAACTCAACAGCTGGAGGCAAAGGGTGATTCCAGAACGCTGCTGAGCCTCTCCCAGCCCCAAGTGAAGTCAGCTCCACGCTGAGTGTAACACCCCAAGCTGTGCATGCATTCCACAAGCTGGAGCTCACCTACTTCATGCTGCAAATATCTCAACGTGAAAATTATGGAAATGATAAAATGTCACTTTAGCTTATCAAATTTATGAGATAAAAGACAAAATTAAAACAGCCAAATGCTAGTTAAGTTGCTATGAAGGTGTCTCTTGTGTTGCCAGGGGACATAAATTTGTGTGGTCCCTGGGAGAGCCACCTGTAAGGAAGTATCGAGAGTCTATGACATGCACATACTTTGAGCCAGTGTTTCCATTCCCAGGGAAGCTTTAATTTGTATAGAAAAAGCTTTAGGAAATTAATTTTTTGTTTTAATATTGTAAAAGCCAAAAAATTGGAAATGATCTAAATGTCACTTCTGTTCTAACTCGCATCAAGCACTTACTTTGTGCCAGGCATCAATAAAACAAAATTGTTACAATAGAATTGAAATAAATATATTCCTGGCACTGGAAGAATTTATAATCTTGGTGGGGGGGGGTGAACACAGCAAAATGAAAACATAATTTCAATAAAATGTGGTAACAAAAACACAAGTGAGAAAAGCTTACCCAATTTGTGGCATCATCTCTTGATGGAACATCACGTAACCATCAGCTCAGTGATTCCCACTCACAACCCAGTGGTCACGTGGGGCAATGCATCCTTGGGTCAGTCCCGTGGGGAGAATCGAGGCCCCCACGCACTGGCCCTGGACATGCTCCAGCCCCAGCCAGCCCCAGCCACCCTCCACGAGGGAGCCCCCGACTGCCCCGCCCGGCCAAACCTCCAGTGATACCACAGAGCAGAAGAGCCGCCTGGCTGAGCCCAGGTCACCCTCAGTCACCAGAAATGAGAAATGGCATTTAGGATTGTTTCAGGCCCTAAGTTTTGAGGTGGTTTATAATGCAGCAATAACCAAAACAGACAGATTTGTTGGAAAACTATTTGGCCAAAGAGGTCCTCACCCACCTATGGATGTTTCACAGTCTTCACTCTGGCGGCCTGTGGCCTGTGGCACCTGTGGCAGGATGTGCTGTCCGGGTACTGCCACCCTCCAGGCAGTTTCCTTCACTGGCCACATGGCCCTTAAAGTGTTCACAGCTTCTCAGCTTTCGTTCGCTCTGCTGTCTTGTTCCTTTCAGAAGTGGCGACTGACTCAGGAACCAGGGGACACGGCCACTAACCACGGGGCCAGGCTTTGTATCCCACATCACAGGTGCCCCACGGGCACCAGCTCCTCATCCAGCCTGGGTGGCTCCACTGACCACAGCCCTGGACCACCTGCCTCTGACAGGGGCAACGACAAGCTCACGAGCTGGCACGGCCGGGCTTGTCCCAGGTGCCTGGCTCAGTGTCACGAATACAGTAGTCACTCCTTAAATAATTGCTGAGTAGTATTTTACTGAAAATTGTCCCCAGTAAAATCTGGTCGTCTTTTAAAGCTTGGCTCTTTTTTAATAGCAAATGGTTCATTTCTCATAGACAATTTTCTCAGCAAGCATCTAGTTAAACAAGTTAAATGTGATTGTCTCAGTAAGATTTCTTTCCCTTTAATTATAGATGAGGTCATAGAATCACGATGGAGTACTGAAAACATTCTGTGGAAAACTGCACCTGTGTGGCCCTGTCTTTGAGCCAGCGTGGTGACAGACAAAAGCGTCCGGTGTGCCTGCAGCCAGGAGTGAGTCCCGGCCTTGCCCTGTTAGCCCCGAGGGCACGGCCAGTGATCCGACTCCCAGCACCTGAGGCTCTGCATCTGGAAGGCTGGGATGAGACAGCCACTGATGCAAACAGGCGGGGAGAAGTTCAGAGACTCTCCATAAACACTTAGCGCAGTCCCCAGAGCACGGGAAGTGTCCTTACTGGGTACTGCACAGGAAAATTAAAACCTTTCAGAGAAGAGTCAATTTCCCTGGTTTACGTTACCATTTTTTTAAGCTCAAACAAGTTTTTACACTGATCTCTTTC
This sequence comes from Varecia variegata, assembly GCA_028533085.1. Classification (NCBI taxonomy): domain Eukaryota; kingdom Metazoa; phylum Chordata; class Mammalia; order Primates; family Lemuridae; genus Varecia; species Varecia variegata. Next base: position 23,210,138 of record CM052451.1, read on the forward strand.
CAAACTAAGTGTCTACAGTATGATTTTCCCAGCCCTTCAAATCAGTATCTGCAAAGTTCTGAACTATACGATTTCTTTCTGGTTTCTTGGTCTTGCCTTGAAAGAGTGACAAAAATTTTAGGGGCAAATTCAAATGTGCATTTACTTGAGAGGAATACAGAAAAAGATAAATCACTTGTTGCCAAATTCATGAACCTTGGTAAGTTTCAGAGCCTCGATATTATTTGAACGACATAGCTGCAACAAAACACGGCCATGCCTGGGTATCCGTGGGGGTGGGTCCAGCACCCTGTGGCTGCCACACTCCAAGCACACTCAAGTCCCAAAGTCGACCTTGCAGGACCCAAAGATAAGAAGAGCCCACCCTCTGCACATGCAGGTTCTACATCCCGTGAATACCATGTTTTCAATCTGAGTTTGGTTGAAAAAATCCATACAAGTGGATCCTAAAAGTTCAAATCTGTGTTGTTCAAGGGTAACTGTAGTGATGCTTCAGTTACATCTAAAATATTGCCCCTGTTTTACACTGAAACACAATTCAGGTTTTTTTCTGTCATATTTCCACAACTTACATTAGATGTAATAAGATTTCATTACATCTACATAGTATTTTAATTATTAGAGTACTTTATAAGCAAAAGTGTTTGGTTTGATCACTAATGGTATCGTGTCATAAAAACATTTTTCTGGATGAAAAGTTCGAGAGATTATGAAAGTTTTGTCAAATGATTGGCCTCAAAAAGGATAAGTATTAGAAATAAGCAAATACATGGCAGTAACATAACATTATGTTGTTCACAAAGTGCTCGGCAGGCTTCCGGGTGACACAGTGGGGCAAAGCTACGTGCAGCCCATCCTGCTTCGATCCAGTAAGTGGAGGAGAAACAGTAAAACCATCCTCCCCGAAGAAAACGAACAAGCAGCAAGTGGACAAGCCCAGGCCCTGACATCAGAGAGGGGACAGAGAAACTGCAGGTGCCTTCAGCTCTGCCACGACATCGCCCAGAAGCAGGACAGTGTCGACGGGATCCCGCCAATCCCACTCCTGTCTCCTGACTCTAAACGATGCAGATTACAAGGTGAGTAACACCCCAGCCCACGCTGAGGGAGATCTCCAGGGAGAGGGGTCTGTACCTGTCCCACAGCAGGGACTGCAGAAATCACTAGGATTTAGCACTTTCCGACTCTACACTGAACGGAGAAACTGGGACCCCAAAGAGTACGGCTGCTCTCTCACCATCTCCTCCCACCCCCCCATCTATCTTCCTACTCCCACAAACCACAGAAGAGCGGAAGGGAAGCTCTTCCCCCAGAAAAGGGCTGCTCAGACCCCTGGACGCCAACCTGCACCCGCAACCCACCACCACCGCTGCACCGAGCCACACAGAAAACTTGGAGAGAAGAATTCGTCCACGTCAGAGCGACAAGACTGGCCACAGCACTGAAGAGAGGTAACAACGGGCAACAGGATAAGGAAAAACGCATCAGTAAGCAAACGAACGCTGCAGGCAGGAAACACATCTAGACGCTGGCACGAAAGAAGAATAGCCACCACGTCTGCCCTGCTCTGCAGAAAATCCCCAACAAGCACACCCACTCCATGCTGCAAGAATTCAAAGATGAGATAATAAAATAAAATACATGAAAAGGGAAGTTGCAAAGGAAAGAAACTGAACTGAACATTAAGGCAGCACAAAACCAAGGAGCTCATCAGGACCAGTAACTATCAAAACAGACGCACATTAAAAGAAAATTCTTGATGTAGAAGGTTCAAAATAATCACATCGAATTCAACAAGGGAAACACAAGATCAGAAAAGTTAGCAGAAAGGTGATAAGATGGAAAAAGAGACTCTCACAGAAGGACAACAGGTGTGGCTGGAGAAGAAAATGCAACAAATGATACCAAGATAAAAACAAAACCAAGCTGGAGATAAAATGACTCCAAAGATATGATAGGAGAAAGCATCTCTTTCATGAAGGATTAAAACCACAATTTGGAAGGATGTACTGTGTTCTGCACTTCGTATAGAATAACTGACATCGAGAAATATCCCGATTATGTAATCAAGCCTTGAAGCTCTTTTGAAAAGTTATTAATCATGTAGGCATGAAGTGGGGGGTGGAATTAGCCTGCTCTGACGTATCTTTGGAGCAGTGTTTACTCCAGAAGTTCCAACGATAAAAGTGACCCAAGCATGTCAGCACCTACCCTTCAAGCACAGAGGAGGCTACGGTGGCTTCAGACATGGATAACTCAGGAGACAGGAACTCACACACCATCACTGCAGAGAGGGGCAACTTCGTAATAAATTCTAGGGCCGAAAAGGTAATGGAAAATCCAGGGTATGAGGATCGCTGCTATGAAGACAATGGAATGGCATACCCAGAACTCCAAGGAGGGAAAGTGTGTGACCCAAGAACTTAAGAGCAGCCAAGTTTTCCTTGGAGCGTGAGAGCAGAAGACAGGCATCCTTCCCAGGAAGAAATCATGAAGTCAGAACACATGGCTCATGCCAGAAAGAACCACTTAATAATGATATTAACCAGCCCAGAGATCAAAAAAGAGGATGGAAAAGCCATGACGAAGGAGTGGTGGTGAGCACGGTACCTCATAACTGACTGGTGGTGAGAATAACCCTGGGTCACGAGGCACAGGTAGAGCAGACCCCCCCACGGCCTCACATGTGTGTGTGTGTGCGTGCATGTATGCAGGTGTGACCACGTGTGTATATATACATGTATATATTTAAATTGTTGTGGTAGAGGAGAGAGTGCCTCTGAAAATGTACGAGTAGTACTCTCATTTTCAATCTTTCTTTACTTTTTTTTTCAATTTTCTCTTCCTTTATTCTTAGGCCTTTTAAAGAGTTTCGTTTACCAGGATAAAGAAATATTTATGTGAAGTGCAGCAATGACTTTCATTTCCCATCAGCTTATTAGTTTTATTGAAATCAAATAAAGCTACATTTTATATTTTTATATTCCTGGCCTGAGAGGAGTTCCAAAGAGAAATTCTGGAAATGGTATAAACTGTTATAAGTCATGGGAACGTGATAACTTTAATCTATACATGGTAAGTCCTGGGATACTGTTTCAAAAGGAACCACTGTATTAATGCTGAGCTGGACATCTGCCAGCATATGGAACCCATGCTGTCACTGTCTCCATTCCATTGTGACCTACGCTGACGATCGCCACAGGGAGGAGAGAAGAAAGTCAAAGTCCCTGCTGCTCTGACACAGGTCACAGTTTACCGGGGAGAGTCACTTCCATGGGATCTCTTAAAGCCAGGTTCTTTTCAGAAAACTGTTAACTAACAAAACCTGTAAAGATCCATCTATATTTACAGGCTGATAACACCACTTGTCTTTCCACCATTCACAGAAGGAATCTCATTAACATGACCACAGCCAGCGCCAAGGTACGCACCTCTCGGACCTCACGGAACCACCAGGCTTTGCAGGCTGCCGCTCAGAACTCACCCACAGGGACAGGACCCCCGCTGCAATCAGACTCTATTTCTCTCCTGTTCCCACGGTGACGCCTGGACCAGTTCTGCACTCTCCAAAACAGCACAAATGACCCCACAGAAAGCCACCTGACGTATGCTGGGGAACTGACTCACCACCTCCATCTCACAATCAAAGACAAGAAAAGTTACTGCCAGCAAAGCTCTGAGTCCCGCCAGAGACCGGCCTGCTCTGTGCGCGCTCTGTCGGTGCCTGCAGAACTCAGGCAGGTTCCAGGACCTTCCACAAAGGGCTATGGGATTAGTTTCCCCCGAGTCTAATTAGAGATAATTAACTCACAAGTTACAACCTAGAAAAGGGAGGGAAAGGCCCAGGGCTGGGAGTCTGGGTGGCCCCTCCCTGGGCTACAAGAGAGAAAAGAAAAATTCCATCTTCCCTTTGCCCCGTGTCCTCTCGCCCACGTGTGAAGTCGGGGCTCTGACCCTCCAGGGAGACACACACACCGCGTGATGCTTCCCATGTGTCCCTACGAGTGCTGCTAGCACCGGAAACACAGCACTGAAGATTCCTCCCGAGGCATCGTAAGACCAGGCTGAACCTAGTCTACAGCCATCACTCATACTTTTCATAAAAGTGATTCAAACCGTTGCAATATTTTTCTAACTGAAAGAGTTACCGCTCGTAAACAGCCAATGTGGAATCACTTCTGTTTCTGCCGTGGCCATCTCTGATCTCAAACAGGTATGTGCAGGCCATTTCCTTTAGGGAAAGGGGGGGTTGTTTCTATAATAAAGCAGTGCACGGCTAACACTGGTGTCACAATTGTTATTTGAAAAAACTATGCATATATGTAGTAGAAATACTAAAATCCAACAATGCAAACTATAAAAGAAAAACTACTAATTAAATTATGATGAGACTTGGTTTTGGATTGTTGGGAATATAAATCGTTGTTAATTAGACAAAACTTTCAAAAAAATTTAATTACAAAATTACTATAACAGCTCATTGATACTCAAAAAAATGTTTCTACCAGACAACTGCAGAAGAATTTTTAACTTCTTAAAACAAAAAAACTGATGCATCACAAAAACAAGAGTACGTATTGCAAGCGCAACCCACTTCCCAATTCCACCCACTCACTCCCACAAAACAGCTGTTTTACAAAGTAAACTCTCATTGTTTTTCATATTACCCAGTGAAAGAGCATCTTGACTCTAAGGCAACAGAAATACTTTAGGTTTATGTATTATTCTTCATTTACCCACATGTTTATGGACTTCAAGATTATTAACCTGAACAGAGCAATAGTGTTAGAATCTATTTCAGGACCTCGATAGAAAACTTAAATACCTACTTCAGGTACTAAATTTGTGCCCAACCCGTGTGAAACCAACTATACCATCATTGTCTGATTTTCTTTTCACACTCTATTTCCTCAGTCATTAAAGCAAAATCACTCAAATGCAGCATAGACGGCAGTCTACAAACTGAAATAGGAAGACTCTTTTGGTCTGTTGTTACCTTTAACTCAAACCGCACTTTGGGGACTTGCTTCACTACCAGGGTGAGCTGGGCTGCGCCCCAGAAATCACTCACTGCTGGATGCTGTGACCTCGCCCAGAGCCAGAGCTCCAGCCCGCGTGTGTGGGACGCGCCATCCACACACGCCGTGTGCTAGGACATCAGACAAGCTGGACAGGAACACTGTGCTCGAGAATCCCAGAGTCTTTGGGAAAACTCTCCACACAACTATTATTAAAAATTGCCATGAGAATGTTCAGGTCAAAAATACTCTGTACTGACTTCCCAATAACAATTGCTAATGGCAGTGTAGCTCAGCAGTGATTCCTACACGAAAATACCAGCTTCACCCTGAAGCCAGGAGAGTACCGTCCACGCAACAGCTGCTGAGCTCCAGGGCACTGCTGGAGCGTGAATACTACGGGACAACAATGATCAACACTTTTGGCATCTGGACTAAGTCTGCTCCACAATTACATCCCGAAAAGAGAAAACCACCTGTCAGGATCTGCTGATCAGAGCCCCATCTCTGAGGAGCTGGAGCGAGACACAGCCAACCATGCACAATGCCATCATAGGCCCCAGAAAGGCCCTCAACCAAAAGCAACAAACAAACAAAAAACCCCAAATAGTCAGTTTGCTCATCTGGTGTCTAAGTTCTACATTTACAGAAACGTTCCTTTGGCTGCGGCTACGTTAAAATAGAAATATTCCTGAGGGGCACACCGCGTACACTTACATCCTCTCTGGGCAGGTTTCAGAATCTCCCACAAACAGGCGCTCAGTCACGGAGGAAGGACGTGCAACAGGCACCAGCAGTGGGAGAAGAAAATCTGGGCAGATGACCAGGGGGAACAAAAGCCACCTGAAAATCCCCGGGGAGGAAACAGCAGGGACTCCACTTTCACATAAACACCCCAAAAGTCAACTCCCAGGAGTTGAGGACTTGGGCACCCTATGGCCAACATCACAACCCAAAATAACAGGTTTTAAAGCTGGGACTTCCACCCCCTCACAGAAGAGCATGAGCCACTATTACGAGCAACATGGATGAACCTCGAGTCACCAGGCTGACGGGAAGACGGTAACAAAACTGAAGACGCAGATGCAACTCTACGCCAGGAAGAGCTAATCCGCGGATCAGGGAACGTGCGCTGGGCCTGTGGTGGGGGAGGCTGGCTGGGACGAGAGGCGCTTTCTGAGGGACACATTCCTCAAAGATCAAACATGTACACCTAAAAGCTACATGGCATGTAAATTATAGTTCAGTTATTTTTAAAAGTATTCAAACAACAATATAATTATTTAATTTTTAAAATGACATAGAGATTTCCTCCAAGCTATGCCGACCATGATTAGTGGCAGGCCTTGGCAAAGCCTCAATTTCTTAATCCTAAAATACAAAACAATATTATCCATATCATAATCTCCTGTTATTAAACTAACTTTGAAATTTTAAACTAATAGTAGGTTTAAAATATTAGCAATTGTTTAACTCACTTTCACACATTCTAGGTAGAGAACCACACATGTGTTTACCTTTCTAGGAACATCCACTTATTTTTTTCTTTTTTCTTCTTTTGAGACACAGTCTTGCTCTATTGCCCGGGCTAGAGTGCTGTGGCATCATCATAGCTCACAGCAACCTCAAACTCCTGGGCTCAAGCCATCCTCCTGCCTCAGCCTGCCCAGTACCTGGGACTACAGGTGTGAACCACCACACCAGGCTGTTTTCTATTTTTAGTAGAGGCGGGGTCTCACTCTTGCTCAAGCTGGTCTCGAACTCCTGACCTTAAGTGATCCTCCAGCAGGCGTGAGCCACCGTGCCCAGCCAACATCCACATTTTAACACAGGGAAGAGCCCAGGCCTGTAAGAGGAACGCACATTGCATGGTGTCACATCCTGATGACTTAAAGTTGGTGTCGAAGGCAAAACATTCTGGTGTCCCTCAACTGCGGATGGAAACCCCGGAGCAAGAGGGCCGAGGCGGCTGCCGAGGGCACAGGAGGGCACCAGGAACCAGGTGCAACTGACTCAGGTGCACAAGCACAATTCAGGAGTCATCAGGGATTGAGTGTCGGGGACTAAAGACACCTGGGACAGCCCAGCTGCCCGGCCGCAAGAGGGCAGTGCACAGGTCACAGGGAAGCAGAGATGGGGCCAGACGGAGATGCTCCTCCTGGGACAGGCGAGGGAGGGCACCCCAAGTCCTTGAGCAGTGGCCAGCCCGGGAAGTCGGCGGGATCGACATGAGGGCAGGAGGCCGTGCTCTGTGCCGCCCGACATGGAGGCACTGAAAGTCTTATGCTGGTGAGTGACGAGGAAGGCTCTGCGTCTACAACCGTCCGTGGCCAACCAGAGCCCTGGACGAGAGACGTGTCTCCATGTGCCCTGAGAGCGGAGGCTGCAGTGCACAGCAGGAGACGGAACCGCCCAGGCCCCGCACCACACGGTCAGGGGACAGCTCTGGGGTTGCGGGCCAGCGGCTGTGGGACAGGGATGCCAACAGTGGAGGCGAGAATAAAGCGAGAGAACAGTGCAGGCACCAGGTCCCCAAGACACAACCGAGTCTCACGGCACCAGAGGCCAGAGCCCGACGGCCGGGCAGGCAGGGTGGACGCGAGAACCGAGTCCGGGGTTGGCAGGGCTGAAGGAGGGGAGTGGGAGGCAGAGCCACAGCAGAGGCACCAGGTATGGTGGCGTCAGTCTCAGGGAGGAGCTGGGGCCAGATGCCCAGAAATGAAGCCAGAGACAGGTCGCGAGGGGTTTCTTCGAGACCAGCCACAGCCGCAGAAATTTTAAATTAAAAAGAAGAAATCACATTTCTTGTCCTTCTTGCAAAATGAATAGCTAAGGAAACTAGGTTAGGCAGGTAACAGAAGAATTGAAGGCTGAGCATCATCTGAAGCTTTGGAGGACAGAATGAAGAATGGCGCTTTGTGGGAGACTCACAAGTCTTCCATTTGCAGATATTGATATTTCCAGAGTTCACAGTGGCCCTGAAGCTAAAATCTAAATGCTTTTTAAAATGCATATTTATAAAATTCTATTCCGCATCTGTAGGTGACTTGGGACCTATTTCTTGGTCTGACTACTAAAGGGTACTGAGTAGGTAAGAATACTGAAGGGGAAAAAATACATTGCATGTAAAAGCCGCACAGTTAAGCACGAATATGTGAGACAGAAAACCACAGGGAAAAGTGCAATTCACATCAGAGTCCATGAGAACCAAACAGCTGGAACGTTTTGGTTTCCTCTCCAATCAGGTGATACACCAGGTGTGCACATGTAGAAAAACTCCGTGATTCCGGAGCTGCAGCTAGAACCAAAGTCGTTCTGACGGGTATCACTGAAGCCACAGCAAAGCACCACTTCCTCCATACATACTGAGCACATTGTTGACCACATCTATATACACAGACTCCTAGGTGAGTTGCAAATTCACAGCTGAAAAACGAAGAGGATCTGCTTATTATTTCTTTATCATACATTGGGAGGAAATCGGGAAGAACTAGCCTATGGGAAGCTCTTTGACGAGAGATCCATTTAAATAGCCACTGTGTTCACAAAGGGAACAGGGCTGTCACCCCCTTGGACTGGCGACCAGCCTCAGCAGAAAAGCCAAGGTTAGAATCGAAGAGAAGAGATCAAGATTCCCCCAGCTGGCAAAGGCTGGGAAGCTAAGCGTCTTGACAAACAAGCAGTTTGTGCTATCTGTTTGCTGCTGAGTTTCCAGGGCAACCACACAAGCCAACAGTTCAACCAACAACCAATGCTGGGACGTGGACAGTGGGGGCTGTCGGGGTCCGGTAGGATGGCAGGGAGTTCGCTGCTTCCTCATGTGCTCTCCCACGGCCTGAGCCGCAGGACCGCAAGGGTGGTGCGGAGCGGGGTGGAGATGCCGCTTCCACAGGCTCCTGCAGGCGTGCAAGCCAGACCACGGGCCACGACCCCTCTCCACAGACCGTGCCTCCAGCCCTCTGACCTCTTGGGTGTGATCCTGGCGGACCCGCCCAGGGCACCTGGCACTCTTGTGATGACACCATCACAGACCAACCTCCACCAGCATCACCAGGTAGGAGGAAGGGCAGAGAGAATTTTGAAACAGCAAGAAATGTCCAAGGAAGTGCAGTGAAAAAGACAAGGTTTGGTGAGGCAGGAAGAAAGTCAGATTTTGCCTGATTTCACCAGGCATTTGCTCCATGGCTTTAAACTTCATCCTGTGGGTTACTGTACAGATTAAATGACACCACATGTTGCATCGCTAACACAGGGTTTGGCAGGCAATGGCGCCCTGAAAAGACATTATTATCTCCTTCTCTCCCTCAGTCCTTTCTTCAGATCACACCATTGATGCATCAGCTCAGGTTTGCTTGGAACAGAGCCCCTTTCTCTGTCTCTTGGCAGTTGGGTTTGTTCCAGTTGTTGTTTCTTTCTTTAAGTGAGAATATAATTTATGCAGCATTTAAGGCTATAGATAACAATTAGGAACCACATAAAGTAAGGTACTAAAATATCTAAAGTGGAGTTTAATGCACATTGCCATTAGCATTAAAGAAATCTGCCACAGAAACCGTGGCCGCACCTGGGCTGATTTTTTAATGTGAACAATATCTAAACGCTAATCTTGTGCTCTGCGTACCCAGATTAACTAGTCAGGCACTAAAGCCCACCAAGCACTCACCCTGGGCCGTATTAAAAATGAACAATAGCTCTTGTTTTCTAAAGAGCTTACTATCTAGAAGTGAGTCCATACATAGAAATAGGAAATTAAAACAAATATATTCACTTGGCAAACTTTCTTAAGGAGCTACTCTGTGCAAGAACCCATGAAGGAATCAGAGATGTAAAAAAAAAATTCCATCCTTTAGAAGGTACTACAAGGTACTAAGTACTAAGTACTAAGTACCTACAAGGTACTAAGGCCCATCAAAAATGAATGCAATTGCCACCCTACCAGACAGCATACACATGGAGCCAACTGTGTGCTAGAAGTCCGCACAGAGAAGGAAGGTGCGGTCCACTCTGGGGTCCCCGTGCACCGCTGAGTCTCTGTCAGGAACAGCCAGGAGGTCCTCAGCATTCGCAAGGTCCAGAGATCAGAGATCCTTGAATTTGCAAATAGCCCTATAGCACTTACTTTTCTTGAGAGAATTTTATTTTATAGCAAAGAATCTTTATTTTCTTAAACTTCCTCACCTTCACATCCACCCATAGTACAGTGGGTTTTCTTTACAAGGCCGTATTTTCCCCCCACAAAGAAACTTTCTATTGCTTCATAAAAATTCTTTATAAGCTCTTTCCTGAGAAAAGCAATTTGTGGGTCTAGGCGCACGGCAGTTGCTCAAATCCGTGGCTGACTCAGCCCCACA
>CM052451.1:23221006-23270796 GCA_028533085.1 Varecia variegata
GCAGAAGAACAAGCGTAGACTTGGGGAAGCCCTCAGAGCAGAGGGTGGGAGACACGGGCACAATAGCTGGCCTTTAGCCTGTGGGTCAGGGGTCAGCAGGCCACAGCCACCACCTGCTCCTGCAGACGGGTTTTCCTGGGATGTGGCCACCCACCTAGTCCTGCCTGGCCAGGGCTTGTCAGTGTGACAGGAGCAGCCCAAGCAGTGGAGACCCCCAGGACCAGCAGCATTACTTGCGGGCCCAGTGCAAGAGGAAAATGCTTCTCCAGAAATCAAGACTCTCGGGATGGTGACAGTGGAGCCTCACAGCACGCATGGGGCCCCGTGTCCTGAGTGATGAAGCCCCTGGTGACAGGGACGTTTGGGCCACGCGGCCCACACGACTGGATGTGGTGCCCAGCCCTTAACAGAAGAGGCCTCGGGCCCTAGCAGAGGGTGACAAGCTCCCTCGAGCCTGGGTTTTCTCCCAGGAAGCACGACTCAACTCGACTGTCTGCCACATCCAGAGACAGAAATCGCCTGCGGGCAGTTGCAGGAGCACACCCTGAGCCACAGACGCGATTCCAGAGAGACGCAGTGTCCCTTGAGGAGGGCACTTTCCCAAGGGCCGCCGGCGGGTGCTGCGGTCACGGCCCTGGAGCCGTGCCCACCAGGTGGCGCTGCTCCCCAGACAGCCGAGCAGGGACCCGCTCTCCCGCGGGGCGGCGGGAGGGCTGCAGGGCCCGACCCTCCTCATTCTGGGCTGGGAAGGCAGGACTCAGTCAAGCTGCTAGAAACGGCAAGTGCTTGTTTTGCTTTCGCTTTTATTGATTTCTGGTTTATTAGGCTCCCAAATGTGATCAAAAGCATAAAGCAGAGCGATGACGGAGAAGGCACCTAAATATCCCAGTCTCATCCGGGAGCCCCTGCGGACGCGGTGGGAAACACCCGGCTTTGCAGGTCCACGGGCGTCACCCTGGCGTGGAAGCGCCTGCTTCTGCGGGGTCCCTGCCCTCTCCGCATTTCTCTGCCTTCTCTTCTCGTCTGTGCTCCCAATCAGCGGTGTATATGCATGGTGTATATGCCCCACTTACCCCAACCCCACCCCCTGACACCCTGACTGCCATGGCAGGGCCACGGCATCTGGCAGGAGGCCGGGACTGCAGCGAACCCCACACAGCGCTCGGGGCAGCCCTCAGGGAAGGGCCCAGCCCTGATGCCCGGGGGCTGGGAACCTCCCTTTAGAACCACCAACTCCCAGGTTTTTTGGGGGGGGGGTGTTGAGGATCAAGTTAAGTAACATGCGTAAGCTATTTAGGAAACTGGACAGCACACAGCAAATCCCTGGTGCGTCATGGCTACCATTAGCTCCATCACACGTAACATTTCACTTGTATCTCTCTGTGTCTACGGAGAGCGTGACTTCTACTACAGGAACCGGCTCTCGTACATACTACATGATGCATATATGTGCAAAGTGCATATATGTGGTATTTACATAACAGTGTACACACGAGCATGGTGCACATATGTGGTTCATACTAAATAGGCATATAGGTGAAATATACTGCATAGCACATTTAAATGCTATACGCTGCATGGTATATACATGTGTGTGGTGTGTATATGAAGTAATACTACATAGTATGTGTACATACATATACATACAAGATATATATGCAGTAAATACTGCATAGTGTGTATATGTGCATGGTGCACATAGGTGACATACTAGATGTACATATATACATACATATATGTGGTGTGTACTCTACAGTGTATATATGTGCATAATGCAAATATGTGGCAATACTGTATAGATATATATTTGAATGTGCACAGTGTGTATATATATGTCACTACCTGCATGCATATGTGGTACAAACTACATAGTGCATATATGTGCATGATCCTACAGGTGTGTGGCACATATATGTGATATATACTGCACAGTGAATATAATTTCTATATATTGCATAGTGCATATATATGTGCATGTGTGCATGTGGTACATAGTACATAGTATACATACATATATACACATATATGCATGGTGTATATATGAGGTATATATTCCATAGAGTGCATATGTGCATTTGTGTGGTTCATGCTCCATATGTATATATTTTATAGTGCATACTGAACATATGAGTGTAGATATCTGCACGTATATGTGGTACATACTGTGTATACATGTTCATGGTGCATTTATATGATATATACTGCATAATGTATAGATGTGCATAGTATATATATGGTACACATCACACAGTGTATAGATATGCATGGTGCATACATGTGCATATCACACGGTGCATAGATGCTCATGGTATGTACATGTGCATATCACATGGTGCATAGATGTGTATGATGCATACATGTGCATATCACATAGTATATATATGTGCACAGTGCATGCATGTGCATATACTGCATGTTAGAGTACACACCATATACTGCATAAACACTATAGCACGAGGGCCTGTGGGACACCTCAGAAGCCAACAGTTGTCGCCCCCACCCCGTTTCAGACGAGGAGTCAGGCTCGGAGACGCACATCTTTCCAGGGTAACATTAAGTGGCGCACCTGTGCCTGAACCACCACCTTCATTGCACTGTTTGTCCCCAGATCCCTGGCCCTCACCTGAGCCACCAAGCCCCACCCCCCATGGCACAGACACCTGCTACGTGCATCTGCCCAGTCACGCTCGCCCACCTCTGACGCTGCACTATTATCCCAATTTCAAAGGGGAAGCGGAAACTCAGAGAACTTAAGTAAATGTCATGAGAGTCATAGAATATGTAGCAAAACTCAGATTTTAAGCCACATATTCAGGCTCCACACCTCATGGTCTCTCGCAGACTTCATTTAAATTCCAAGCACCCTTATTACTGTTAATAGCAGCCGAAGGCATTTTTAGTCTTAAAAATGAAGGCCTTACTTCCCCTACATCCTGGGGATTCTCCTGTTGGCAGTGAAGGGGCTGTTGTGCTTGTGCTTCTCATATGTCAGGGGACATGTTCACCCCCACCTGTCACCTAATCACAGATTCATGGAGCATTAGACTCAGAAGGGTCCTCAGAGGCTGGCTGGTCTAACTCCCTCACCTTCAACACAAGAAAAAGAGGCCCTGACAGTGAAAAGTCACCCTCAAATCACACAGCATAAGAACCAGACAAGACACGGGTCCCCCAACCATGCAGAACAGAGAAGAGCCTGTCCCCGATCAGTAAAGGAGCCATCTGTCCTCCCCACGGTGTCTTTTGGCTTCATAATTTGTGTGAATTTCTAAAAAATTGTATTCACTGGCATCTCTTTAAAGAAGTGTCTCTTATATAGTCATGAAGAAAAAGTGGTGGTTTTTAAATGAGAAAACCAATGACAATTAGATCAAATTTCAAAAAATAAAGATGATGAAAGACTTAAAATATCACTTTAGTTTTTATTTTAATATGGCTTTCATTAAAGATGTGTATGTTTTTGAATTCATAATAAAGACTGTGCACATCACGTGACAATGCCAAAGGTGACTCCCACAACTGTCTACTGGCCGATAATAAATCGGTCGCATGTTCAGCACACAGCAAGGAATGATATGTGAAGTGTAACTTAAATACTTCCGAGTCTACATGTAGACAGCTGCCCTACCCAATAATCCACAGAGTTGTTTTAAATGACAGCATTTTCCCCAGAACAACAACAGAACAGTAGCAGCACCATCCTCAGGCGAGCAGTAAAGGCTCAAAGAACATCCTTAGGAGAAGGTCTTAGAAAGATTGTAACAGAAGTACGACACATATGTGCACCTGTGTGGTGGTGTTCGTGTGAAATGCATCACAGCCAGACTGCAGCACACGGCCCCAGACGTCCGACCACCCGGTCGGAGCCTGCAGAGAGTGTAAAAGTAAGTTCAGGCATTTAGAAAGGGCAGTATTGATCATCCACTGGCGTCCCATGGTGTGCTTGTAAAAATGGTCTGAAATGGTGAAAAAGACTGATCACAATCTCTCTTGCACCACCAAAGACATTCTCCTTGGCAGGGCTTTATTCTGTTGGAAAGTCTGAAAAAGTTGATCAATGTTCTCTCTCATCCTATTTCCCAGGAACCAGGAGTATATTCATTTAAACATTAGCCCCCAGCTCCCACGGCCACACTCTTCCCTGAGTGCTGAACAGAAATGTGAAAATCAAAACAAAATAAAATGGTATCGCCCTTCACTTCCAGCTAGGTTTACATCTGTAAGGCACAAAGTCCTCGATTAAGGACGCAAACTTCCTCCCAGAGCTTTGCACATGGACTGGTTCATGCAGACCGTGCCTTTTCCAATTTAGAAATGTGTGCAGCTGCCTCACAGTAAAACCTCCTGGGGCCAGTCTGTTTCCTGGCGGAGCTGGTCAGCGTTGGCCTGGCAGCCCCAGCTTTCTGCTGACGGAGCCGCTGGGTACTACGTGGGCTCGTGCCCCCACCCCCGCCGCCCAAGCCCACTCCTCATGACCAGCCGCGATGCCCAGCGACGTGTGGTACGAAGTGTTCTGTTCCACTCGATCAGAACAAATTGGCAGCTCCTCATGCACCTGCTTCTGCCCGCAATATTCCAGCAGGCTGGAGATTGGTTCTGCCGTGCAGAGTCCTTGGTCCATTTTATAAACTTTCTACTCTGATTCTTAAAATGTTCCTAATTTCCTAGAAACAATCATTTTAAAATGCTTCCCACTCTTATGCAGCACTCCTATTTTCATTAAGCAAATATGAACAATAATTTACAGACATTTTTATAACAACCACAGGAAAAAAACACACAAATGCTCATCCTGCTTTAAAAAAAAAATAGAACCCAGAGGTTTATATTAAATATCACCTGGTATCCAACAAATAGAAAACACTCTGCTCTGAGGAAAGTTATAAAAATAGAAGAGTAGACAGAGTTCCTGGGCTCATGGAATATAAAATTATTTTGAAAACTACAGACCTAGAAATTATCAATTATAGAACACAACAGAATCACACCAAGCACTAAAACACGTAATTTGATGGAAGAATCTATAAATGTGGTACAGCTGCACCGTCCCATAGAAATATAATGTGAGCCACAGGTGTAATTTAAATTTCGTATTAACCACATTAAGGAGGCACTTTAGAGACCAGGATATAGAACAATGAAAATGATAATCCCTTTCCTCATATCCTTGTAGGGGGGAGGTGGCTAAGCATATTATTTCCAATATTCTATATCTTTCTGCAAAATTGTCTAAGATCCCACAGAAAGATCAGGAAAAAAAGTACTGTTTTCAATGAATAATGCAAACTTCTGCCCAATCTTCTCTCAACCTATTGGTTACCAACATTCTCTCCACCTTAAGAAACTTATTTTAATTTTTCATTTTGAAATAATTTCAGACATATAGAAAAGTTAAAAAAACAGCACAGGAAATTCCCACCTACTCTTTACTCCAATTATGTTTACTATTCTTTCTCTTTCATGTAATTATTTTTTCTGAATTACCTGAGACTACATTGGTTGCAGACACACTCGCCCTTTACATAATTAACTATCCATTGTTTCCTAAAACCAAAGGCATTTTGTTAAATCACAGCACAATTATAAAAATCTTGAAAATAAAACTGATGCAATACTAGTATTTCATTGACAGATCTTAATCAATTTTATTCCACTCCTATGTTTTATAGAAAATGAAAAAATGTTCTAGCACAAGATCACAGGTTGCATTTGTTGGGTCTCTAGTTTTCTTTAAGTTGGAACTATCTCGGTTTTTCTTCATCTGTGTTGAGACGTTTTCCCTTTACAAATCGTAAGAAGAAAGGAACCAGGTTGTCGAAGCCCCTCCTACAAATTGTTCAAAGTGTATGCAAACCAAAAGGCCGTGAACTTAGGAGAATCTCTACCAGCCTTTCCCATCTCGGAATGCGTGTGGCTACTGGACTGAGTGTGTTCACGGAACTCGGGAGAGCGTCTGAGAGGGAGGCTTCCGTGGGGAGAGAGAAGGCGCTAACAGAAACACAGGGAAACCTGCTCTTCCCAAAAGATCCCTCAAAACTGGTCCAGGTGACGTGGCCCAACTCCTGCACACAGCTACCACTTCCTCATGCGAGTCTCCTCCACACACGCGTGTCTATCTCCTCCATGAATACAGGTGTATCTATCTCCTCCATGCACACACCCTGGCTGGAAGAGAGCAGCTCTCTATTCTGGTGTTTTCCTTGGTTCCGCCCTGGTGCCAGCATCCTCAATCCTCTTCCCCAGCTTACATGACTTAACTCTGTGTGGCTCAGCCAGGGCCCCTCCCTGCCTCCCACAGCTGCGGTGTACCCACCTGCTCAGCCGGGCGGCCGCGGCTCCACCAGCCTACAGCAGCTGCCAGCCCTGCAGCACCTGCCCGCAGAGGAGGAGCAGAGCCCCCCCGGCCTCCCGGAGCTGGGAGAGCTCGGATGCAGGTTCCTTTTGTCTTAACGGGAACCCAGTACTTGTTTTAATAAGCTGTGGTCTGACACGCAGAGACAGAAATGACCGTAACAATGAAAGAAGTTCATACTCGAGGGTCCCGAGCAGCGGGTGGTGGCCACGCCAGGCAGGGCCACTTAGGAAGCTCCCATCAGTCAGGAGGACGCGGCTTGAGCCTCTCTGGTGGCTTCCAGAGGAAGGAACTGGCCGGGCAGGGTGAGCAGGCTAAGGACTGGCCGGTTTGAATAACACGGCATGTTTATTTTCCATAACTTATCCACTCTTCCTGAGCCAAACCCCAGCAGGCAGAGCAGAAACATCCCAGAATTAACTAATCAATTAAGGTAAGCACTCCTGTGGCTCCCTCCCTGCTTAACTGCCTTTGAACTGGAACATCAGCTTTCTTCCTGCCTCTGTACTAGAACTGACACATCGGCCCTCCGGGGTCTCCGGCTGGCTGACTACACATCCAGACTTCCAGAGTCCACGTTTACGTGGGCCAGTTCCTCATAACAATCTCCTTCTATATGAGTGTATGTACCTATGTGTGTACGCACATGTATGTAAAGAGGTTTATATATTTATATGTGTTTGTGGTAAACATATAAATACACACACGCACACACACACCCTTGGTTCTGTTTCTCTGGAGAACGCTGACACGCCTGCAGCAAAGGCCACAAGGTCACTTTGTCCACCACATGGACATCGAGAAGGGCTAGTGGAGCTCTCTGTACACCATGCACGAGTCTGCTCGTTAGGGATCCCTGGGCCACCACAGAGCCCACCTGTTCCCAGCGCCCCACATGGGGTGGCCTCCTTCCTCCACCTCACATGTCTCAGCCCAGGGACATGCCCATTCATGTCCCATAAACAAAAAAAACAAACACCCCAGAGCACTCCAAGTCGCCGTCCCCAGCATGCTCCTGCACTCCCATCATTGTTGATACGATTATCCTGAGAGTACCTGACTTTACTAAGTAAGAAAATCTGAATAAGCACACAGTGCCCAATTCTCAAAGTCTGGAACGCAGCCTTGCAGACTCACATTTCAACACCTTGGCCCAGGTGAGCACCAATTCTCACTTGGTTTATAGTCGGCCGAGCCCGTCCTTCCTGAACACTGACCACACACTGTGGCCTCTGCAGGCCACCCCGACCTTGCACCTGATGTTAAACACAGGGTCTCACCTGCACCCTGCGGCTGGAATCCATGTCTCACCTTGGAAAAGGTAAGCCCCCGAGAGAGAGATGACCGCACGGCCTGTCTACCCTCAGCCTGGGGAAGTGCCAGCACCTCTGCGACTAACTGAGTCAGGGCCATTTCTCCTTCAGAGCATAGACTCTCACCAGACAGCTATGAGTACAGTGGCCAATGGTGGCCCCAAGTGACATACCCCGATATTGACTGTACACTGAAAGCCCCTTCCAGTGGGGGCTATATATTTATATGTGTTTATATTCTCATACCTGTAGGCATCAATGTATGGTTTACGCTCCAACGTGATGCCTACTGGTGGCTACAGAAGTCAAAGCAGTGCTAACAGCATCGTTCATTCAATTTAAGAACATTTAACTAGGCCCTCTCTTTAGAAGATAATGTTTGCTTGAAGTGACCCCAAAATCACTTATTGGCCATTTTTCCTGCTACACAACTGCTAAATTACTTGGGCATGCATCTAATAAACCTTAGACCTTTGACAGTCTGTGACTGTTTAATTATTTTAAAAGCCAGTCTCGGAGACATTTCCCCTTAATTAATTATGCTTTCTTCCTATGTTCTTTCTCTAGGAACAGGGCCTCAGACATCTGATACAAGTACATGTTCAGTTCCGTTCAAATTAAAATGCATCCACAGACTGCCCACTGTGTACCAAGTACTGAACAGCTATCTAAATTGGTAAGATGTGACTCTGACCCTGGGGAAACCTATTTGATACCTTTAAAAAGATACATTTAAATGTCACCAACTCTTTCCTTCTTAGCCAATATCCTACATAGTAATATAAATTTCAGGAACTGGGACTTAAAGTGGAAATTTTTCATTCTGAATGTAGGTTTATGCATATTGACATATCTAACTCTAAATTCCTGGATGGAATTTGCAAATAATAAAATGGAAAATTTAGGTTGTCATTAGCGCACACCCCTGGTGGACTTCACTAATCCATTGTGACATTTTTCCATCTAAGTATTTCCCTACACATTACCCTAGAAAGACACCACCACTGAACTAGGCACACAAGAGGAAAGTAACTTGCCAACTCTGACGTCAGTTAAGCCTTTCATTTACAAAGACATTATATCACGTAATGGGCAGCTTTGCAGTCAGTTACATAATAACTTGTTCCATAGTAACTTGTTACGTAGCAAAAGAACAGTAGCTTGCTACATGGTAGCAAAAGCTATAACATGGTTTGATACATAGTAACTTGTTCCATAATAACAGAATATCCAGGGCACCTTCCTCTGCACTCCAAAATTCCTGGCTTAATTTCCCCACAAGAAACTTTTTCTTTTCTTTCTTTCATTATTTACGCATCAGTCCTTAATATCCCTGCACATTAACCCCAGCTGATACCTAAGAGAATGACTGCTATAAATCAAGTGTTTTCAATGTGATTTATGTGTCACCTGAATACCTGTTTAGCAATGAAATTGCACTGCTAAATAAGCAAGGCTTTGTTGGAAAAATCAATCATTGTCTTTATCTGATACTTTCATTTAACTTTAAAGTGAGGGCATTAAAATACATACTAACACTTCTATGTTTTAGTATCAAAGCTTCTCATAATACAATGCACACACACACAAAAAATCACCCTAGACCTAGAAATATTTTTAGTTTATTTTAAAACCCAACAAATAATCATTTTCATCAAAGATAAAATAAAGTCATAATTTTAAAAGCCTTTCCCCTTTAGTGCAGAATATTTTTTACAATAAAATGCCTTCCTGGCATCATTTTAAAATTTTTTTGGCAAATATTAAAACTACCTTTAATCTCAAAAGAAGAAAGTCAGCACAACCTGAAGAACCTCAGGGACCCCCTTACACGGGTTGTGCAGGGCTGCGCCTTCCCTTTTCCCTTTTCTGAAACTGGCATCTCTCTCAGGACACAGTGAGTGGGACAGTCACACACGGAATGTGGTTAACAGGCCCCGAGTCCCGGAGTCCTACCAGTAAATCGCTGAGCTGGGGGCGAGGGGTCTAGGCCCCCAATGCTGGTTACAGAAAAGCAGGTAAAAGGGGGTTATGAATGCTGCCACCCAAGAAGACATGTCAATTTTAAAGTCAATTCTTAGGAAAGGAAACGATTTCAGTGGTGAGGAAAATGGAAGGGTGTATACACCCTGGAGCTTTCCAAGTCCCACAGAGGAAGGAGGCCGTGTGACAGCTCCTCGAGACACAGAGGCTCACGCCCCACCCGGGCTCACCCACCCTCCTCCCCACAGTTTCCTCCAGGGACGTGCGCTGCCTCCTAGCACGGTGACTTGGAGGACTGCAGCGCACGGAGGAGGGAGGTTCTCCTAAGAGAGCGCTAAAGCCACCAGTACAGGGAGTGGCACACAGCAGACGCCTGGCGGGTACTGGTGTCCTGTCCACTCATCCCCGGGGCCTCACCACGCCCTGCACTTCTGATGCCCTCACATAAAGCTCACTGAATGATGCGTGACAAACCCCCCAAAACTCAGTGGCCTAAATAAACATTCGCTTCTGTGCTCACATGTCCGTGGGGTGGCAGCCTGGCTGGTCCCACAGCGCTCCCAGCCCACAGGAAGCCTCCACCAGGCTGCAAGTGCTCCTCCAAATGTCTCTTTGGAGAGACATTCAAAACCCATGGCCCAACCAGCCATCCGGCAGTTTAAGTACCAGAATCAAGGGTTTTGGAGAAGAACAATGCATCCGGTCAGGTTTGCACATCAGGGCAGGGCTATTAAGCAACTTCACAGAAACAGCATCACAAACACCAGCAACGTCCCCCCTCATCTTCCCGCCGGGCCGACCTCTGCTGCCCTGTCTAACGGCACTGCTGGTGCTCAGCGGCATCTCCGGGAAAACACATATGTCCAAAGCTGACCAAGTGTTCTCAGTGAGAAACAGGAAAGTGGAGGCTTAAACGTTGCTCTTCCATTTCGGCTTCTTCACTCCTGAAAGCCTACAGACACCTGTTTCACTGATTTTTTTGCTTCCAAGTAGGACAAGCTACGGAAAAGCTGGTGACTCCATGAGCCCCCTGTGTCTCACGGCTTCCCCTCGTAACTTACCTCTTCCCAACGGCAGAGTAAACCCAGGGAGGATAGTCCCTCCTGGTCAGAGAGAAGCCAACCGTGCGGTCCTGTCTTGCTGGACAGGGGAGCCCTGGGGCAGGCGGGGCCCAGCGTTAGCCGCGGTGGAGCCCTGACCTCAGACAGCTCTCTAGCAGCCGTGTCCTGCTTCCACTCCAACCGCCAGACCAAGAAGCAAGATCCTTGTCAGTAGATCATTTTCACGTCCACTCCCTTGAATTAGTGTTTTATTTGGAATAACAACAGGCAGGTAACTCAAGGCTTCACATTCTATCTGGGCCACTAAGAAGTTTAGATTGGTTGTAACGATCAACCACAGCATTGATACCATCCTTTATTTCTGTGATTGGTGTTATGTTTGCATGAGTGCATGGTACTTTGTCTTACACCAGAAAGCGCTTAGGGAAGCTGACAAAACAGTGGGAGGGAAATTGTGGTGTAGACAGAAGAGAGCAGGGAGCATACCGTGGAGTAGAAGCACAGTCAATATGCAGAAGACGCGGGCTATGGGACAGACGGACAGACGGGTGCACTGACAGCCAGGCAGAGCAGTGGGCAGACATGGTGATACTACAACTGGGCCACGTGCTCAGCTGTGCTTTCCCCACAGCTCACACAAACGCATGGTCAGGCCCATGAGTTCCAGGGGAGCCGTGTGACCTGCCGGAGAAGCTCAGTGGTGTGTTTCCTCAGACGCTGCTGCCCCCGGGGCAGTGACGACACAGCACGACGCACTCGGAGGAGGACAGCAGGATGGGCAGAGAGGACAAAGGACACAGCACTGAGCCGCAGGGCTCTCTCAGCTCAGAACGGATTCCGCAGGATCTGAATGGAAGGACTCCCTCTGACAGTCCTCTCCCTACACCTCCTTCCCTCGCCACGGCTTTGGGAAAACACCAAGTAACACGAACCTGGTGGGACACACCCTCGCAAGTACTGGAGCATGTCCCTCATTGTTAGCTAAACACAAAGCCATGGGGTCAGCTGGGGTGTGAGGACAGGAGACAGAAATCCACCCTCCCCACCTCCCCAAAGCAGGACCCTTCAGACCAAGCTGAAAATCTGCCCCAAAGCAATCTTAGGCCTACTCCTGGCCCCACAGATCTGTGCCCTGCAGGACGGCCCCCGTAATTCCTGTTGGTGCATTGTCAGGGCAGGTGCAGTCAACACCAAGCTCAGTCATGAAGCCCAGAGGCAGAGAAGCACCCGGAACAACAGCCTGGAGCTATATGACTTCTTTATGTCTCCACATTAAACTGGTAGCAAACCACAATCCTAGGTAAATAAACACATTAACTTGCTGTAGGGTTAGTAGGGCTGCCTTTTATAACCGTGTGATGTGCGCACTGCACGAAGGTGCCTGCTCCAGGGGTGATGGCAGCTGAGACACAGCTTCATTCAGAGGCTGTGTTTTCCTGAGGGGTGAACATCTCCCCACTTAGCACAAAGGTGCCATCTAGGCTGGAAGGAGGCCACGCGGAACAAAGCTACTGTGGTCCTAACACCATCGATCCACAGGCTTTCACTCCGGCAGTGATTAAACAGCAAGACTGGTTTTCTAATCAAGTCATTTTCAGTTTATGAAATGAAGCACTTTCAAGCACATGAGGAATATTTTCGTGTCTTCCGCTGGTGGACAGACAGAGGAGAGAGAGCAAGGACGCCAGCGCTCTGCTCTCTCAAAAGTGGGCCTGGGCCACCGAGGCAGGTTCGAAGCGAAGTCTCCCAGCTTCCAGGCTGGCTCTGCATTTAGCTCAACCCTGGCGCTGCCGCTGTTATTCTTAGTTTATGAATCATATCATATGGCATCCTATTTGCACAACCTCGATTCTTTTTGGAAAGAGAAAAGGTATTATAAATAATTTCAGTATCTGGGCAAAAAGAAATTTACTTCAAGTATTTGGTCTTTCAGAGACATGGAATCTGACCTTTGACCTAGCATGTTGAAATGCCACTCGCCTGATGTCGTGATAAGTATTCCAGGCACGTGAATTTTCCACATACCTGAAGATCTTTGAGCACCGTCTGACACGCACCTGCCCGCAGACCTCAGCCCTGCAACCCTGGAGGCTGCACCCCCCTGCCCCAGCACCAGGCTCCCTAGTCCATACCATTTAGTGCTGCACTGTATGTGATCGGAAGGTCATACGTGAATGATTAAGGACTTATTCATGGCATCGTGTACTCAGAGTGACAAACCTGCATTTGAATCACAGCAAAATATTTCTAGCTATATAGCAGCAGAAGGTCACATGTTCCTTTGGATCTGTTTTGTCATCTTCAAGATGGGGGCAACGTTTCCCATCTCACAGAAAAGTTCGAGGACTAGATAAAATCAACGGGAAAGTGGCTTATAAACTAGACTATTAATGTTAGAACTTAAAATGTAACCCCTGTTGCAAGGTCACTGTCCATATAGCTTTAGGAATCTCAGGTGAGTGAGCTGTGAAGTTAATGAAACAGTCTTATTTCCACACACACACTCACAGCCAAACTTCGCCCAGCCAGGTAGCCTGAGCCACTTCCCTCGGGGACAGGCCTAGGGCAAAGCGAGACTCGCTCACGGACCCTCCTGGCTTCTCCACCATGAAAGTAAAAGCTCTTACAAACTTCTACTCACAAGAAATGCAGGAGATTTACGATTACCAAACACAGCCTTTCCTACTACTTCAACAACTATGCTCCTCTGCCTTTTTGGACTAAATACGCAGAGACCCAGGGGCTATTCCTATGTCAATAGCCCTACGCATTGAATAGTTTAATAACATATAATTAGGTCTGTCACCTATACGGGCTTCTAAAATCTTACAGAATAATATAAATATACTCAACATCCAACTATAAATAACAAAAATATTTGCTCAATTTATGTAGATTTTTAAAAATTAAACACTGCTACAAACATTACATTTTAATCCAAGATTTTATTTAACCAAATGAACGATCTACAACCATGCCGAGAGCACATATACACCACAGCCACCAAGTGAGGCCCCACGGGAAGGACATGCAGAAGTAAAACAAGAACTGAGGTGTCCCAGCCACTCCCACTAGCTTGGGAAAGCTGAGCCTGGTGAAGACTCCCAAGTCCAGGCTCTGTAACTTCATGGCGGTGGCTTGAAACTGACCGTGGTGGGGTATTTATGCCACAGAGTGAGCACACACTGCAGACGAGGGTCCCCTCCCTCCCTCTCCCACCCGGCACAGAGAAGGTGGTTGTTAAACGCTGACCAGCACATCGCTGCAGAAACCCAACATCAGAGTCGGCGATATGCTCGTGTCTTCAGTGAACACCCCGTTACACACTCGCAAATAAGCAACAGTCGGTCCCACAAAACATATGGAAAACATTTCAAATCTTCCCATCCAACTTTTATGTAAAAATTGTTTCACAGTCATTTTGAATCCACTGCCAGTTAGAAATGTAATATATCTCAAAAACCCAACAGGGTACTGCCGCATGCTCCATTCTTTGAGGGTTTTACCACTTTGTTGTTAGCACCAAGGTGGCTCAGGTCACCACTGTGGCCACACTGCAAAACCAGTTCATTCTCGAAACTTCTAATTACTCTGGGCAGTAGGACAGGCTGTCTCCTGACAGACACAGGATAAATGCTGTGAGGCAACTGTGCTCAAAGCCAGGCCCCCAGCCAATTGTGTGGGCTAAATAAAAGAGCATTTATTAAGCTCACTACTGCATAATCATTTCCCACATGACACGGCAATTCTGACGCAAACTCCACTGACAGTCGAGGTACGGAAGCCAGGCCTTCCAAGAACCAGGAGCCCCAGCATGTTCACTGCTCACATCTCACTCTCAGGAAACACAGATGCACAATCTACGTTTTCTTTTATGGATGTTGCCACTGATGTCTTATCTAACATCCTTCATATAAATTACATACGAATCTATGACACGCGGACCAGCAGAGGAAGATTTACGTTCACACTGCTATACTTTACCCCATGGAGGCAAGCCCCTGCCCCACCAACCTAAGGGCCCAAAGTATCAAAGGGACAACAGCAGATTTCTGTGGCTTAGAGAAAAAAACTGCCTATGAAAATTTAAAGACGAGTTAACTTTAGTCCACAAAATAGTGAATCACAAGAAAATGATGTTTGTGAAGATGTTACTACTTGTTTTTAAAGGTTTCTAAATCCGTGCAGGAACGGGAATGCATTTTGGACTATTTTAACAGCATCGTGTCCTTGAGTCCCACCAGAAACCAGTCAGCCCAAACGCAGATGCAAATGAGCCTGCAACTGAAGCGAGGTCCAGGTTGGGGTCCAGGAAGCTGAGCCCCAACGGTCCCCGACACTTGGTGATCCCCTTGTGCCCAGCAAACCCAGAAAGGGTGTGAGAAAGGCAGGCCCCAAGAACACCGTCTTAGCTGCCAGTGCCGATATTCGCTGGTGCCGGGTTCAAGCCAGAGACAGCTGCCAGCACCCCACACGCCAGGGGAAGCCTCCTGCCATCCCACCTTGGGCGGATCTGAGCCTTGGGATACGTCCAGAGCATCCTGCCCAGCAGCCGGCTCTCCAGGTGGGTGGACACCTAGGGCACACTGAGGGTCAGAGGGGTCACCAAAACAAGAAAGGGGACGTAAGATTGATGTAAATGTGTTTAACAACAAAAGGCTTAAAGCTACCTGTGCCCTCCTGTTTGGCCTTCCTTGGCCACCTGCCAACTTCGCCAGAAACCTGCTTCCCTGCCATATTCAGCTTTGCAAGAACAAACGTCCCAAACAAGGCATCAGTGGAATTCACTCCAGCCCTTCCCAGCATTGCCCAAAATTATCACAAGTAATCAAAATAGCAAGAGAAAATGATAACATATTTTTCTTCCAAAAGCAGCCATGTTAGTTCAGAAACATACAATGTATATCAAGTTAATGGAGTACACAGCATTTCTAAAATAAGTAAAAACCAAATGAGAAAAAAGGCAATAATTCATCCCAAAGTTGATCTTCTTTTTTATAATTGGGGTGAAATATACATAACATAAAATGAACCATCTCAACCATTTTTAAGTGTACAGTTCGGCGACATTAAGTACATTCTCAGTGCTGCACAACCATTAACATCCATCTGCAGAACATGTTTCATCTTCCAGAACTGAAACTGTACCCAAAGTTCACCTCAGTCAAAAATCATGAAAACGCTTCCGCAAAACCACTAAGATAAAAACAAGTTTCAACCACACTCATTCACCTGTATGTGCCATGGAAATGCAAAGCCGACCACCCAGGATCCCTACTTTGTTTGACTCTGAAGACACTTCCAAACAATATTTCCTAAATAATTAAGCAGCTCTGGATATAATAGATCAAATTACATGATAAAAACTAAAATTCTCAAAGTCTTTCAATTCTGAATCAACTTATACTTTTAAGAGTTATTATCTCAGTCAACTCCTTTCTTCCCATTTGAAGGAATTTCTTCTCTTTTCCATACCTAATATGTCAGAGTCCCAAGCCTTCCATAGCTGACTTCAAAGTGAAACATCCTATAATATAAAATATTTATAAGAAAACTGCCTAGCAAATGTCCCCAATACTCAAGTCTTAATGGGAGGCAGCTCTCCTGGTTCTAGAGATCGGTGACTTAGATTCTTAGGAAAAGCAAATAAAAGATCTCAAGTTAACAATATTTTCCAAATTAACTAGAAACTTTTTATATAACAAACTGTTTAAAATATGGAAAACTCATTTCAATATTTAAAATCCACTGAGACTCCCATAGAACAATACTTAGCTTTTAACTTATTTTATTATTGTTTTTGATGTTTCTCAGAATCAGAGTAATGACTCATCTAGAATATATAACCCTAATCTGGAAAATTAGTTCTTTTGAGTTGCGTTATACTCACTGTGGTTGATGGACACAGTCTGCAAAAATCTTTTCTCACATGTGCTTTGTTCAGGACTAACCAAGACCTTCAGAAAATAAAAAGGCTCAAAAACATCTAACCACATTCTAAACATGCTTCTCTATATGCAGTAAATATGCTCAGATTCATAGTTGAGATGTATTTGAATGGGTGAAAACAATCAAAACAGGGACAGTTCTATGGACTTTACTGAAAAAGACAACCATCAGTGATATTATCTATCCGTGTCCGTAAGTAAAAAAAAATGAAGATCCTATTTTTCCCCAAACATGTGGTGTTTTACATTGGAAAGTGTGAATATCCCTTGTCAAGCACTTATGAATGGTTTCCCAATAACCATACTAGCTACTCAGCTGGTTGAGATACTATTTATAATAAAAGTGGAATAAATTCCAACAGATTAAATTCTCCTAATTACCATAGAAGAGTCCTTATGATTAATTTTGTTATAGCTAGAAAACTAATAAGGAAATCTCAGCAAATGTCTGTTTCATACCCAACAAAAATATCCTAGAATGCAAACACGCATTTGACAGGACACAATTGAATTCAGGAATGAATATATTCAGCAGAGCCCTTTGCAAAAAAGATGCAGCATTTTCTATCCTTTCTTTAGGACTTGCAATTTCTTTGATGAAAATAAATTAAAAACCCTATACAGGAGAGTAGCAAAACACAGATCCATGGCATAATACAACCTACATTGATTCTTTCTTTTCCCTTTTGTTTATGATAACAAAATTACAAAGTTTTTTTAGACCACTTTTTTCTCCATTATGTTTCCTTAAAAGTAATGCAAAGCACCTTTTTACAATCTCCAGCCACACACCTGTCCTGCCACAAGAAACCAGAGTGACACCACCTCCTGCTTCAGGGCATCCGTGCTATTGTTTCGTTCACTGAGCCCCCGAGGGCTTTAGGAACATAACATCCCACCAGTTCACACCCTCATCACACGCAGACTCCAGATACATTCCACGCTAGCCAACAATGCTGTGTTTTCTTAATAAATAAGCACAGTTGGCAAAAGAAACAACTGTAAAAATAACACATTCAACTTTATAAGACAACTAGTTTCCCTTAAAAATCCAAGGCAATAATCACCTAAATCTACTTCCTCTGTCAAATAAGAACAGATCTCTGAGATCAGCTCATAACTCACCACAGAACTGAATATACCATTTTTTTTTTTTGCTTCTTCCAGTTAATATATAATCTTGCACTAAAAAACCCCACAAAACATCTAAAATAGGTAATCACATTTCTCAACTCTGCCACTGATATAAAACCTATAACCTCGAATCAGAAAAACAAGTGTGTTTACCTGTGTTCCTGTCCGGGAGGATACAGCAATGCTTCTGCAGGATGCCGGGCAGAACCTGTTTCAGAACAAACAAACACACTTGGTTATCGCTCAGGCAGAGAAAGGCATCTCATTAACTGTTGCGAGTGTTTTTCTAATAAGGTCATTCAATGTTGCCCAAAGTCGTCACGCCCAGAAGGGCCTAGCAAATTAAACGGTACTGAAAGATTTTGATGACATACATTTTTCAAGGAAAAGGTTAATCAGGTAAGTGTGCTGATTATACGCGCTGTTGGGAGGACGGCAGTGCAGTTTGGGCTGATGTATGCCTCTGATGGTGCTCGGAGCTCTGTGAGCACTGCACTCAAGAGACTCCTACAATACGGTAATGGCCCACCAATTTTGGAGATGGCTTTTACAATATTAGATGCAATTAGAGCCTGGAAATGGGGGGTTGTTGAGACATTATGTCAGGCTATTCCTTCTTCTAGAATCTAAGCCAAGATGCTTTCATCAAGGATGACTCACAAAGAAAAATGTGAAAGAAAAGGCTGTGTTTACATTCACAGTCCGGCAGTAAAAGGTGAAGCAAATATCTTGTTTGATAAGTGAAGGAGAGGTGAAAATAATAGAAAGTGGCTTTCCCAAGAAAATGCAGCAATGTAAAGCAACTGCAAAGCTCAGACTGAAATATTTGCAGTGAAGAGATGTCTGCGGGAAATTTATGGCCACGCTTCCTAAACTGAATTAGAGTAAAAGCTGAACTTGCAACTTAAATACTCCACACAGTGAAGTCGCAACCATCCCTCAACCCTCCATGACCACAACCATCTAAAATCCTCAGCTTACTGCATACCCCAGAGCAATTGAATGGGCAGAAACGGGGAACGGAGTACTGCAAAGAAATGGCACTCGTGACGTCCACAGTGGTCAGCTTGCAGTCAGCCTGAGTATACACCAGGCGCTCACAAATATGATTAAGGAAAACACAGCTTTCTCTGGAACAGCCATTCCTTTCTCCTCCACCACCCCCCCTCCGACTATCCTTCTATGTTGAGGAGAGAGTAACTCTCCCCCAGATATAATCAATTGCAAACAAGATGGTATTACCAATTCTCAACTCCTCACAAATCTAAGAGACAGAGGATAAAAAATAACAGTCCAATCAGTACCTATAAATGCTGTGCACAACATAGAGTTGGAAGTTCAAAAGCGTGTTTCTCGTGTGCACACAGCTGATGGCCCAGTGGAGCACAGACACAACCCCGTGAGACGAGCAGGTGTCGGTGACGCTCCAGCCTCATGGCAAGTCCTGGCTGGACACCCTGCAGATGGTGCCCATGTCCTCCCAGCCAGGTCTGAGCCGTGGGGTCACTGCTGACACGCCAGACCTGCCCACCCACTCCCAGCTACTGGCTCCACCACAGATGTACCTGGAGGGCAGGGATGTCCTGGTGGATCAGATCACAGCCACCACCACCCCCTGCCCCGTTCTGTGGCAGCAGAGTGCCACCACATCTTCAGTTTTGGTCCAGAGGAAATTGGATGAAAGCGATGTGATAGGAGCCCCCCAAGAGGGTGTCAGAGGTGCGGGGCAGTGGGACACCGAGTCCACATGGTGGGCAGAGGCGTGGACTCACCCACAGAAGCATGAGTGCCCGTCTGGTCACCGTCCTCTCTGCTAACCCTTCCCAAACTCACCAGCTCTAGTGACTAAACACTCTGTACCCAGGATGCCACCAAGCACAGAGCCCGAGAAAGGCGGACGTCATGATCAGGGGCTGCATCGGGATCTGGGCTCCTCAGAGCCATTGGCAACCTGCACGGTGACGGAAGCCCCAGCAGTCACGCTTCAGGTGTGCGTCCACAGTCTGCGGGGCAGAAACAGCTGAGAAGCCGCAGCCCAGACCAGTAGACAAGTCGGCTCTTTCGAGGAGCCGTCTCAGGAACTATCCCAACTGCTCCTGGCACAGCCTCCCGCGGGGGACCCTCCCGCTCCAGCCCCAAGCCTGTCCCTCGCTCCGCCCAAAGGTCCCCAAATGGTCCCAGGACCCAGCACTCCGCTCACTACTCCTGCCCTCGAACACAGCAAGCAGTTCTCCTCTCTCGAAGACCCCAGAGAAATCACCACGAGTGCAAGCAGCATTCACTTTCCTGAACACAGACAATCTGTTCAAAAACGGGGCTCAAGTCTGACTCTGGTGATTTCCTCCCAGCCACAGCCACGGGGGCAACGCTCATGTTAAATCTTAACCCGAGCCACAGCCTCTGAGCTGCCACGGGCACCTGGCGTCCTCGGCTCACGACAAAGGCTCGTTTCTTCCTCCTGAAGGGTTTACAGAAGGCAGCAAAGGAGAATGGAATCATCCTTCTTGCCAAAGGAACTTTTAAAAGTTCGATTCCGCTTCGCCTGCCTGTTCTGTGAGAGTCAACTGTGGAGATCCAGGAGACATCTGCTCCGCCTGCCATGGGACCAGCGTCACCCAGGGGCTCCCACCCAGGCCTCTACGGGACCGTCCCACCTATGTCCTCCGAGAACCCACGGCCCCTCCGCCTTCCATCCTAATTCCTGGCACCTTGTCTGACCGAAGTAGGACCACGGGCACCTCAGGGCATCAGCCAGACCCACAGGGCTGTCGCCAGCCATGTGCACTGTGCAAATTTAAGTTAATGAAAATCAGCTAAAATCTAAACTTCAGCTGCTCGGTGGCATTGGCCATGTTTCCAGCACCCTCAAGCCTCATGTGGCCGGTGATGTGAACGGTACATCACTGGTTTCTCCAAACACCCGGAGCCCCCGTGCTGGGCGCTCTGCAGACACGAGATCACCTTCCGTAGGCCCCATGTGACAGTGAGATCGCGAGGTGTTTGCCTTTCTATGCCTGGCTTGTCTCACTCAACAGAATGTCCCCCGGTTCATCTGCGCTGCCCCAAGTGAAGGCTTCACTCCTCTTCACAGCTGACCCACGTTCCATCCTGCGTCTCCCTCATCAGTCATCCACTGACGGGCACTTCTGCTGCTTCCGTCCT
This sequence comes from Varecia variegata, assembly GCA_028533085.1. NCBI lineage: Eukaryota > Metazoa > Chordata > Mammalia > Primates > Lemuridae > Varecia > Varecia variegata. The sequence continues at coordinate 23,241,960 of CM052451.1, forward strand.
TGGCTGGTGTGAACACGGCAGTACAGACACCCTTCAACACACTTTCCACGAGTGACATCAAAACGCCTCCTGCACTAACAAGCGACCCCCAAATCTGACTCCACACGTCCACCTCGGGCGGGGGCTGTCCCGCAGCTCCCACTCAGCCCGCTGACGGAGTCTCCAGCACCCAGAACACTGCAGTGGCCACGCACAGGCTCGCAAACGCTCCTACCTGCAAGGGCAGCGCAAGCCAGGCGGCCGCACCCATGAGGGGAAGGAGGACCCTGCCGCATGCCAGGACCGCAGAGGAAGCTGTTGAAACGTGCCCTGACCACCAGAGCAACTCCGCTGTTGGCGACGGTGAGCTTCAAAGCCGACAGCACGAGAGGGGATGCAAAGTCCACACTGGAGACATCTGGATCTCCCTCGGTTCATCAGTAACCATGGGAACCTCCACCTCCAAGACAACCACCGTGTCCGCATCCTCATGGCAACAAGGATGGCTCAGGTCCGGCGCTGTGATGAGAGGTGGTCGAGGATGTGAGATCAGGGGTGGGGCCTTGCCTGGGCCATGCGATGCCCAGCACCTGGGACAGACCTGGCAGGGGGCAGTTGGCTACAAACGAGTCTCAGAGAATGGACGGTAGACAGCGTCACAGACAGACTGCAGACAGACAGCTGCTGGAGTCTCATGAAACCACAGTGTCCCACTAACGACTTCCCCCCTCCCCAGAAAGGCTCCCCCTGGGCCACTCCTGGCCTGAGGCACTGCCCCCAGGCAACCCTGGAGGGAGAAACTCCGGGACTGGCCTCTCTGCCTACAGCCTCTCCTTTGGAAAGACATTTTTGCTACTTTTCTACTGTAGACAAGGGTGCAAATTTGCTCCATCTATTTAATTAAATTAAATTTATTTGCAGTGTAAGAAAATTTGAGCGCACAGACCATATGTAACCGAGATAAATCACAAGTGTGTGCTCATGGAATCCATCAGCTTGGCAGGGTTCAAAGGCACTAAACAATTCTTCCAGATTGCACCTGGCACCTGTCCTACTGATGGAGAGAGATGTGAAGCTGGAACACCCAGCGGGAGCTTTCTGCAAAGTCTCATCATTTCATGCACAGGGCAAACGACTCAGGAGGTTGTCTCCTGAGACCCCACATGTCTGCTGCACCCAGGGCTGGCGGGACGGATGGCACTCAGTCTCCATCTCCACCCCTGGAGGCCAGGACATCTCACTGCAGGTCCCAGGAGGCAAAGTGAGCCTCGTGACCTCAGGTTTCCTCTGGAGGAACAAGGTGACCCTGGGAGTCAGACCTCAGACCTGTCGCACCAACTGCTGTTTGCACAACCAAGACAAACACAGGCCGTGGAGGGGAGCCACAGGGACTCGCCTGGGGCTTGTCCAAGCCCTTACTGGCCTCAGACGCTCAGAAATCTCATTTGTTTAACATTTCTGTAGATGAGGGAGCTGCACCTGGAAAAAATTCTAGATTCTCTTTTCAATCTGAAGTTCTGCCACTACCGCTTGACCACGGCCCGCGCTTGCTTGTTTTCTGCTGTCCCTCTGCCCCGCCAGTAGCTCCCTTCTCTTTGCCTCCTTCTTTCAGTCGAAGTGTATTGCGCTTCAGGAGAGTGTTGGGGGCACTGATCTAGCCAGCAAGGCCACATAGGTACTTATTTTTCTCTGTGACCACATATTTTGTTTCTCTATCTAGACTTTTCCTCCCCCAGGCCCTGGGGAATCAAACAGTATTTGTCCCTTTGTGGCTGGCTTGTTTCATTTAGCATAACGTCCTCAAGCCATGTTGTTGCACATGTCAGAACGTCCTTTGAGGCTGACTAATACTCCACGGAATGCACATGCCACACTTTGTTTGTCCATCCACCCACCGATGGACACTGAGTTTCCTTCCACCTCTTGGCTACCGTGAATACTGTTGCTATAAATATGGGTACGCGGCTATCTCTCCACATTCCTGTTTCGATTCTCCTGGGTAGCTACTCTGTTGTGGAGCTGCTAGATCGTATGGTGATTCTGTTTCCAGTTTCTGGATGAACCTCCATCTGGTTTCCACAGCACGCACACCACTCACCGTCCCACCACAGGTGCACAGAGTTCTAATTTTCCGGCATCCTCGCCAACACCTGCTATTTGCTGGGGGTTTTTGATAGTGGCCACCCTAACAGGTGTGAGGTGGCCTTGCTCAGCACCGCTGATGCACCGCTCCGTGAGTGCACCCGCCACGACGCTCCCTGCTGCACAGGCCGGCCCACAGCTGCAGAATGCCCCCCACCCCAGCCCCACCAGGAGCCTCTGGGACGTTTCCACAGCTGTTCCCCACTCCCAGGCTGAGCAAGAGTGTGACACTTCTGCTTCCAGAATGCATTTTGGAATTCTCTTTGTATCGTGACTCTTCTATCTCCAGCACCTTACTTATCCTTCACGTCGGACATTCCCCATTCTCTACTCCCAGAGCCGCCGCCTCCTGAAGGCCCCCCAGGCTCTCTGGCAGCCTCTGCGCCTTCACCCTTCCTGAGGAAGCCCACAGGCAAGGGGGCCTCTCCCCATGTCCCCTGCCCACTGTAGGCACAGGAGGAGGCAGCTTCCGGCAGGGCCCTGACAACTGCGAGGCCAGCGCCAGACAACAGGGAAGTTATTTCTGTCCCCGACGGCACCGTCACTGTCAGGGCAGCATCCACGTTCCTCACACGACCTGGCCTTTGGGCACTCACCGGTGCTGTTTCCCAACCCCCACCCCGTGGCCTTTCCTCCGCTCTTCTGCCTATTGTGACCTTATATCTTCTTCCTACTTCCTCCGTCAAATCAGAATAATCACAGCTTAAAGGGTCTATTCTGGCTAATTAAAACAATCAGAGGCACAAAGCTGAGATAACTATACTTACGTGAGTTCCACACATTCCAATATGAAACTGTAAAAAGCAAAGAGCTAGTTGCGTCTGAGAAAGACGCAAAGAAAACGCAACATTTGTGTTGCACAGAGCAAAGCCCTGACGGACAAAGGTTCTGCCTTTGAACCGAGCATTTACTGGCTGCTTTACTGTGGTGACAGCCGGTAAACAGTACATGAATTAGAGTCACAGGGTTAGACGACCGACAGGCAAACAAAAGACAGAGTGGCAGAAACATCTGACTCCTGTCTGCATCTGTCAAGTCGGAAAGGAAAAGTAAACCACACGTAAACAGGAAACCACAGCGGCAGACCCCTGCGACTGTGAAGGCTCTGACACCCTCTGTCCCCACACCCAGCGACTGTACCACAGGGGGCTGGAGCTACAGGAGAAATGTCTCTGAGCAGGGTCTCCCAAAAAGCCACATGGAACAGGGGCGTCCAGACGACTCAGGAGTGGTAAAGCCTGGTCTAATTCACAGCAAGAAGACACGGTAGGTTCTAGAAAGGACATTTATTATTTTGATGCTCACAGTTAACAACATCTGGGAAGAGCATTCAGAGGGCACTGGCGTGACCACTGGAAGCTGCCACAGGCTCCCGGACAGCAGGCCACAGCCAGCTGAGGGTGGACCCTCCCGGACAGCCACGTCAGTGCACATCGATTTCCGACCCCATGGAGACAGGCACGTCGGCATGCGGTCTTGCCTGGACAGGACTTTTCAGAATAAACTGACAAAACCGGGTCTCTGAGAAGTGATCCGCCAGAAGGGAGGGGTGGCAGCACCCTGTGTGGGCACAGCCAGAGTGGAAGTGCTGGAGGCCGCGCGGCAGAGGCACCGTGCTCAGGCGCCCCTGGCTGCCCGGGCCCCGACGCTCTGCAGCGGGACCTGCCTCAGAGCAGGCGCCCACACGTTCCCTGGGTGCACACACCTGGCGGGGGAAACAGAGTCAGTCTGTGATGTCGGGACAGAGCCCCCTGCGTGGGGGAGACAGGATGAGAGAGACGCAGGCACAACGACAAAAGGCTCTGACCAGCCCAACAGCAGGGGCCTCAACAGGCACTTGCTGAGAGGGTCATGGGGGAAGAGCGCTAAAGAATCCGGGAACCAGAGGACCGGCCCTGCCCTGCACCTGCCCCAAAACAAGCAATTAAATAAACACCATATACCCCCAAACGCCCTCCTGCCCTAAGATCCCATTTTTGACTTCTCTATAAAAATTAGGAAGAAGCCCGGTCAGGGGAGGGGGACCTGCAGCCTCAAGGACATATGGCCTTTAGATGCCCAAGTTCAGCCCCTCAACTGAGCCCTAATGTCACGGAACAAATCCCATTAAAAGGATTTGTTCTGTAAAATTAGGATTCAGTCAAAAGGCCACATGTGGCCCCAGGGCCGCGGGTTCCTCTAAACATCCCTCTCACCGTATTTGAATACGGATTGCACCGGGAGGGCCAAAAAGAGAAAATGTCCTTACTCCCAGTGAATGTGCCAGACAGCCGAGCCCACTGCACCATCCCCTCGGGGGAATGTCAGCTGGGAAGACCGGCCGAGTGTGGAAAAGACCAGGAACATCGCCCTCCCGGAGGGAGACCGGCCCAGCAACGCCCACGCGGGCCGAGCACATTGTGAAGGAAGTGAGCTGCCACCACGACCTGAAAGCCGTGTTTAGCTGCAACACGGCTTTATCTCCTCTAACAGTAAATAACCATGGAAATACAGACACTGGAGAGAGGTGAGCAGTTTGGAAGGTGCAGGATAAAGTCGGATGGAGAGTCATCAACCTGGACACGGGCACAACCGCGTGCAGAGCAGACCCAGCCCAGCACAGCAGAGCCAGCCAGACAAAGAGAACAGCACAGGGCATCAGGGCAGCCTGAAAGCAGCGCTGATGCTGCAGATCAAGATGAGTCCCAGAAAGTCTAGCTCCAGAGGACAATCTTAAAATGCATCTTAACTGCCAGAAGCTAGTGTGAAAGCTTGACTGGTAGCATGAGCTCGGCATTTAGACCCAACAACCCTCGGCTGTCGTCCTGCACTAACGGGACCTCAGCAGGGACGGCTGGGAGCCCTCGAAGGGAATCTCATGTGTCAGTCTGCAGAGGCATGGGGGCAGCACCGTGGAGTCATCCAGCTCACGGGTCCCGCCCGCTGGGCCTCGAGGTGTCCTCTGGCCACACAGAAGATTGCACACGGACGATTCCACAAGGACAGCAGCCACGTACCCTGGGAACCTAACCTGGAAACTATCCTTCCCAAACCTGAGGATGGAAACAAGGTCACTCCATCTAGAAAAGATTCAGATGTTCAACAAGTTTACATCTGAGATTCCTAAACCTACTTCCTAACTTTCCTACATCCAGGAATGCACATAAGCTAAAATTTTAAAGAAGAAAAGTGCGGCTTAAAGAAGAAGGTGTGCAATTTGTCTTATCAATGACAAGAACATTGACCAATATAAATATTAGTCTTCATTTTATAATGTTTTAATATTTGAAATGATCCCTTTTTTAAAATAAACCCTCCACATTAGCACAGGGCCTGGCAGCAGCCAGGGGCCCATGTTGGTAGGTGTGTGAGCTTCCAAACACAGAGTGGGCAACGTGATGACGGGAAGAAGTACATGGAGAGTATGTTATGTGGCTGCCACCCTCGAACCCTGCACTGCTAGCTCCTAACTCCCAATGAGTGGAAATACATTCATTTAATCAAAAATGATTTAAAAAATCATACTATGTAGAAGCATCTTGACAAAGTCTCTCTTGCAACCACTCAATCCACCTCATGTATTTTTCTAGCCAAAAGATGTTCCAGCATATTGAAATTTTTTAATTCTTTAATTGATATATAATAATTATACATATTTATGGGGTACAATGAGATATTTCAGTACATCTATATGTCCTGTGATGATCAAATCTGGATACTTGGCATTTCCATCATCTCAAACATTCCTTGGTTCTTTGTGGTAAGAACATTGAAAACCTGCTCTCTCTTCTAGCTACTTTGAGATATACTTTATAATACTGTTAACTGTAATGAGACCCCTCGCCTCCCTTGATGGTCCCTGGTCATTCTACACTTTACTTCTGTGAGAGCAGTTTTAGGTTCGCGTGTGGGTGACACCCTGCCACATTCATCTCTCTGTGCCTGGCTCACTTCACTCGACATACTGTCCCCAGCCTCATCCAAGTCGCTGCAAACAACAGGACTCCACTTTTTTGTGGCTGAATAGAGCTCCACAGTGTGCAGATAACAGCATTTTCTCTATCTGTATGTTTGCTGATGGACAGTTAAGTTGATTCCATGTCTTGGCTATTGAGCTGTGATGACATGGGAGGACCGATATCTCTTGGACAGATAGATTTCATCTCTCTTGGGCACATGCCTGGTAGTGGGGTTGCTGGATCCCATGGTGGTTCTATTTCTAACTTTTTGAGGAGCCTCCATGCTGTTCCCACTGTGGCTGTGCTAATTTGCGTTCTCACCAGCGGCGTATAGAGTCCCCTTTCTCCACACCCTGCCAGCGCTTGTTGTCTTTCATCCTTGTGGTAACAGCCATTCTAACTGGGGAGGGGGATGGTCTGACTGTGGTTCTGAGTTGCACGTGCCTAATGATGAGTGAGGTGGAAGATTCCGTTCAACTAAAGAGCTGCAGCGTGCCAAAGGAAATAGCCGGAGAGCAAAGCGACCACCTGCAGAAGGGGAGAGGACGTCTGCGCATGACGCACCTGACCAGGGGTCAACATCCAGAACACCTAAGTTATACTCCAGAGAGACACAGGGACCGGCCAGATGCTGGTACGTAACAGGGTGTGCACCTGTTCACACTGAAGTGAGAACTGGACAATTACTTCTCATGGTGACCCTAAGGACATCAATCCTGAAATATTGGGGATTTAATTGACATTTGTTGTGTGATGGAATTGACGACTCATCAATGATGTGAGGCTTAGTTTAACGAGAAATCTATACCACTGGTACCAAAATGCATCCTCAGACAACTGGGGCAGCTGAGGCAGAGAGAGGCTGTCCAGACTCAACACCACCCACTCCACAAATCAGGCCATCCCCTAACCGCCGTGTGTCTGAGCCTCCATGACTGTGAACATGCCAATAAACACCACAAGATTCATACATTCAATGGACGAGTGCTGGCATAAGCGACTTACAAACAACAAAGTGCAGTGAGATTCTAGACCCCCACATCCGTTTTGCTGCCATGTTCACAGCTCCACTTCTGGGGGACCAGGAACTGGCTCAGACACTCAAATCACCACATTCCCCGTGGCGGTGGATGGAGAGCCCAGAGCTAACCTCCCTGATTCTGTGGATCGATCATGTATGCTAATGAGTAAAATGTAAAACACTGTCAAGACCAGAGACCGCCTCAGTCGTGTGTGTCCTTGGATGACACCAGACTTCCAGGAAAATCACCATTTCAAGGCTGAGGCTTCAATTAAATCACTTCCACACTGGACTCGGAAAATGCAGCGGCACAGGCAACCTTGCCGGGATGGATTCCCACTCAAAACTGAGCCCAAGGTAGAATCCAGTGGATTTCTAGGACCACACAGTTATTCCGGGAGTAAAATCTGAGTCTAATACAGCGAGTGTCTTCTAGACACCCGAGGACACAGCTCTCCACCCTGGGCAGACGTTCAGTGATGATGACTCCGCCCTGAGATTATTTTTTACTCTACACTAAGCACAGGGTCTTCTGTCCACAGCACCAGGCTCCAGTCCCCAGGCATCTGCCCTGATTGCAGGTGTGAACTGCTCACTCTGAACAGTCCTCGGTCAGCATCAACACAACATACATTTCCACTGCTCAAACAGCTCTCAAAAGATAGGTTTCAATTTATTTCACATTCAAGTGTATTTGGATCCACTAGAAAAGCCACAATTATGATAAGTTCTTGAAACCATGAAATGGTTGTTTCTACATATATTTCAGAAGAATTACAGAAAACTGTATCAAAAACATTGATGCAGAAGGTTGGACTTTCTTTCAAAAGAAATTTAATCTAAACAGCTGGTAGGATGAAAATTTATACATAACTGCCTTTTGAAATATTTACCTCATGATTTCAAAGAAGATAATTTGCATTTATTTATACTGAGCCATAGAGACTTATCTGAAGGACAAAACAGCATGTGAATTATCAGCAGAGAATAATCCCTTGTCGAAACAGCAAAGCATCCACCAGTGAACACGTCTGCACGTGAAGTTAGGTTTGTCCCATTTATGAAATGACATAGCTCATGTGTAAATGCTGCTCTGAGTCAATATGAATGGAGCCCGCATCAACCTTGCTATTTCAATACTTTCGATAAACAACTGCCATAGCTAAAACTGTCAAATACCTTTCTTGTAATTTTCTGAATAATTTTCTAGCTTGTTTAGAATTCTATATTTGATTTCATATTAAAGGCACCAACTTCGCAAAATTACTGTTTAAAAAAGCTGATTAACTATCTTTGAATCTATTAATTTATTCCTTCATTCAACATTACCTGTTAAGCAGCAAGAACTCTGATAGGAACTATAGAGATCAGAATTATTTGGTTTTTTGTTTTATTTAAATGGCCAAAGCAGATTCAGTGTTAGGTCTTCAAACTTATCACACAAGTATTAATATTTAGAAATTCTACTGCAGGTGTGAGAGAGAAGCACAGTCGTCCTCTGGCATCCGTGGGGGATGGACCCCAGGACCCTCCTGGACACGAAAACCCACGGGCGCTCAGCTCACCCTGATTATCTGCATGTGGCCTACACACGTGCTCCGCATACACTAAACCATCTCTAGATTACTTGCAGTAGCTAACACAGTGTCAGTGCTGCTTAAACAGTGTTACACTGTATTGTTCAGGGAATAATGACGAGAAAAAAGTCTGCATGTGTCAGAACAGATGCGCCCATTCATTTTTTTCCCAGACATTTCTGATCCATGGATGTTTGATTCCGCGGATGCAAGAACTCACAGATAGGCAGGGCTCGCGGGATTTAAATCAAAGGTGTAAAAGTACAAATAAAAGTAATGAATTAAGTGCCATTGCTCACATTTTTCTTTCCCTTTTCAGTTCCTTTAAAAATTAATTTCGAGAATAAAAATTACTTTGGTTGTAAAGGTAGCCCCCATGGGAGCAAGTCAGCTTCAGTACGGGAGGTCCCGGTACGGTCCTGCTGCGGCCACACAAGCACAGACATGGAAGGGCAAGCTTCTTCCTCTCGACTGCCCATGTATTAACCGGGAATGAGAAAGGAAACCTTGCAGACAGCACAACAACCAATACACTACAAACTTAGTACTAAAAATGGAAATACAGTGATAAAATTTTCTGCACATAATACAACAGGCCGCGTTGAGGATTCGAGAGGATCTACTGACAAACTGAGTTGCCAAGAATGTCGCGCACTGAACCAACAGTAAACTCAGTAGTGTGTGTACACAGGAGTGCCGGGCACTGAATCAACAATAAAGACTCAGTAGTGTGTGTACACAGGAAGAGCAGCCAGCTAGGATAGGAAATAGGTTTCTTAAAATTCCATTCACAATAAGAGCTAAAACTATACAGTGCTTTTCTCAGGATAAATTTAATGAAGGATATATTATACAAAACCTAAGTGGAGAAAATAACAAAACATTGTCTAGAACATAAAAGAAACCCTGAATACATGGGGACATATACTGCATTAGTATGATGAAGGACTAAGTATTCTAAAGCTCCCAGTTCTCCATTAATTAATCTATTTTTATTTAAATCAATATCTCAGCAGTGCTTTTTAAAACACAGATTTATGAGTCGTAAGGCCAAAGTTCTGATTCCATAGGTCTGCGACAGAGACCAAGAACTTGATTTCCAAGGGGTTCCCAGGTGGTGCTAATGCTGCTGCGTCCGGGACCCCACTCTGGGAACTGCTGCGTGGGGGAAGGCCTATTCTCTGGCCCAGAGAGGCATGTAGGAGCTTTCCACGCAGCACAGCGGCTCACGCTGAAACTGCAAACAACTGGAACGTTCATCGACCTGAGGAGGATAAACCTGGCACAGCCCACCAGCGCAGCAGCTACACAGCCGATAAACACAGCAAAACAAGCCCACGCAGGTGAGCTTCCACCTACTGTGCAAACACTGGCACAACTCTGCACATTAAAGATGCATGAACATGTCACCTGTGTACAAACATGCATGAAAATGATAAACACGAAACACACGGTAGAGATTAGTGGCAGGTAGATTAGTCACAGGTGGGAGCAGGGTGCTGGGACTGAGGAGACGTGAAAGGGGCCAACTGCATCCCTAACGCTCACGTCCTTGGCTATGAAGCGCACTTGGTACGATGTTTAGACTTCATGGACGAGGAGGGGTGCCCTGGCGAGATTGTATTGTTCTCTATTCTAAGTGTGTATTTGAAACAGTTTATAATAAGATAGAAAATAGTACATCGACACCCGCCAGGGGAAAATGAGACAGCGCACACCCCTGCTCCAAGCCAGCACCGTAAGAACAAGACACAGCATCTCCACTGGGCAGGAGAAGCCCTGAGCCGTGGTCCCACCACCTCCACCTCACTCTCTCGCTCCAGCTGTTCTCTGGTGGCTTCACACACAACAGACCTCAGGGCCTTTGCACATGTGGCCCCCCCATGTACGGGGGATTCAGCCACCAGCAGACAGGCACGGCCTGGTACCCTCAAGTCACTCAGTCCCTGGTCAAATGCCACCCCCCTCCTAAGACAATCCCTACCACTCCCTTCCACACTTACCCTATTTCACATTTTCTCCACGTGCATTACCATTTTGCATAACATTGTATCATTATTTGTCTACTCATCTGGCTCTGTCCCACCAACTACACCCTGCAGGGCACACAAACCACCTGCTGCGTCTCTGTCACCACAAAGCTGCCTGGCACGTGAAGGTGACAAGTATTTGTGGAATAATGAAAAATGTATGAAAGAATATCATCTTCATATTTTTGCCAAGAAATAAAAGGTAAAGGTGGTTTAAATGCAGGTGGCAGATGACGGACTGAGAAGAGAGGGAAGCACAGGACACCCTGCGGGAAGTCAGCAGCATCACGCTGTGCGTGTTCCTGCTACACAGGAGCAGCCGCGAGAACCCGTCCCTCCCAGTTCCCTGTGACCGGGCACAGCCGTTCAGCCCATAGAAACAGCATTTATTCCATCAGGACGGAAGTGCTGCAGTGACTAAGAAATGGAGAGTTTTGAAGCACAGGGCTGTTGCACTTTTCGGCCACAGCAAACAGGCGGGCAGGTTTGTTCTTTGATCACATCAGCAAAGTGGACAGCAGGAGTCACTGGTAATTAAGGTGATTTTTCTGCAAAAACTGGGAGGTCATCCCAAAACACTGGTCTAATTTCTAACCAGTGGAAATTTGAAAATTTGCATAACAAAGGTCACACGCGAAGTGTTGTGGTTAATGCTGCCACTAGAACTGTGGAAACCCCCAAAGCCATTACAGAATCTGCAACAAAAAGGCAAAAGGACCAAAAAAGCCTAGAAATATTTACCCTTCTTCATTTATTTCTTTAATTTGGAAACAACGATCTAAAACAAAAACCAAATTTAGTATGTAAAGAAATCATCTTGGTTAGCAATAACTTTACTTTTTATCACAATTAACACCGAGCAGGGAGGAGGGGACAGACCCTCCCTGGGGTCCTGAGGAGGGGCCCTGCCCACACCTGGCTCTCATATGGCCAGCCCAGACTGGGGACAACACGCTCTGCTGTCTGAGCCGCCCCACTGCGGAACTTGTTACAGCGGCACCAGCAACAAAACACAGGTTTCAGGAGCCCGAGAGGAGAGTCAGGTTCATGTGGCTGGGGAGAGAGTGGAGGTGCAGAGGGATGAGAAAGTGAAAAAGCCACAAAGCCAGCATAGGCCAGTGGTGTCAACATGGCAGGACAGGGAGCCACAGCACCCGGGCAGAGGGAAGGGGTGACCTGAGAGGTGACAACATGCTACACGTCTGCAGCTGCGGCAGTTTCTACTCATCTTTGTCCACACTCTGGGATCAATAGAATCCTACGGTTTTGCATCCGTGTTCCCATTGACAGCAATTTCTTCCTCCTTGTCCCTCATCACCCTGATAAATTCTCACTTTCTGCCAAGACCCACTCCAGAGCCCTCCCGCCGCAGGCTGTGCGCTACGTCCAGTCTCTGCTCACAAAGCAGCTCAGCCTCATTTACCACAGGAAGGTTGTTTCTGTCTCTCCCTGACCAAGCTCCCAACTCTCTGGTGGCTGATGTAGCGTCTTATTTCTTTCTCTGTCACCCAACCCCGCTTCAGTGCAGAGTGGGAACCACAGGAGGGGAGGCGCCGGCAGAGACAGGAGCTTATTGGCTGAGCAGAACAACAGCCACCGTCATTTACATCCTACTCTCTGTTATACTTGCATTGGAAATGTTTATTTTTGAAACTTCTACTTCACTGTTCTTTCTGGCAGGAATCGCGTCAGAGTCACACTGTGAGAGCAAACACCCAACCCCGGCTGACAAAGCCCCTCGGCCCTTCAGACTCAGGGCGTCCGAGAGTGGCCGTCCACTGAGAGCCTCTGAGGACAGTCACAGCAGACCCCATTGCCCAGTGCTGACCGGGGAACAGCCGCGGTGTCACAGGACACCCCCGAATATGGGCACCTGGGGAGCGTGAGTGAGAAGGACCATGCCTCATCTGGGTTCTGGTGGATATTTTACTCTTTACAAAAATGTTGAAGTAGCAAAGATGCTAATCTGCCTTGAGGGGACATAATCAGTCCAAACCCTGCTCGTGGAGAACATAAGACTCTGTCTGCAATTTGCATTAAAGCCCAGAGGCTGGAAGATGTTGATTTGCTGATTCATGCAATCAGACAATCCACGCGCTAGCAGGAGGAAGGAAAATGATTCCAGGGTCTTGAGCAGAATCAAGCGGGTAATTCATTAAAATTTACAGCTGATGAGCAGATAAAAGACACAGAGGAATCACAATGGTTTCACTGGGTTTGCCATTAGCTTTCTTTCTTCCAGCTGGAAAGCTGAGAACGGGTGTGAAGAGGGCAGGAGGCGGGGCAAGGCAGCTTCAGGACCTGCAGGAGGAGGCAGGTGGCACGGCCAGGGCCTGGCGACAGTGCCCACTCTCCAAGACCTACTGCACACCCAGGGTGACCGCAGAGCATGTCATCCCGTCACAAAAAGTTTTCAACAGTACAAATCCTGGTTATTTCAAGGATTAAAACAGAGGATGAAAAATGATATTAGGTGAGACAAAATTATTACCAAATTTCATTAGCTTCTCTCTGAATTCATTAAAGTGAAAAAATCATTTTTAACTGTCATTTTAGTATAACTGAGAAAACCATAGCATATGACAACACTGTGGCATATTTTAGGTATTAGTTTAACAGTAGACAGATAGTTTTACAACATTTAAAATTTCATACTGTTGTAAAATAATTATAAAATATATGAAGACCAATAATGCATATATTGGTCTGTGTTGAAGTCTAATTTAATTATTTAGGTAAAATAAAACATGCTAACATTTCCCTGGGCTATTCAAGCAATAAACTTGTTTTATACACACGTATGCACACACACACATGCACACGCATAGGTAAATATACAAATATGTAAATACATACTATGTGAAACTGTTAAAATATGAGCTGTCCTATTCCAAAATATTCTCATTACATGTTAATTTAAAGTTTTCTGTGAAACAACAAAAATACGTAGCAAAATTTGATTATTTTTCTAAAAAATATTATAAATTGGAAACAAAATTTCCACACAAAGTGATTCTTTCAAGATGGCAGCATAACTTTTTACTTTTAGCAACAGGTGAAAAGTTTAAAAATTGCTTTTACATACAACTGCAAAAGCACAATGCCTAAAAAATTTGATAAATTGCACATTTAAAATTAAAATATTCTGTTGTTCAAAACAGTTTAGATACACTGTTAAGATGAAAAGACAACCCCAAAACTGGGAATATATATTTGCAGATGATATATTTGACAAAAGACTTGTATCCAGACTACATGAGGAAATTTCAAAATACAAACAACCTGATTTTTTTAAATAGGAAAAGTATTTGAACAGACACTTCATGAAGTAAGCAAGTGAAAAGGGGCTCAATATCATCAGTTATTGGGGGAAATGCAGTAAAAACATTTTGCAGTAAAAACATTTGTTGTGACAGATACACAACTCCCACCACTGGGAAAGTGAGGAGACCCCTGATTGGAGCCACGGGAAGAGCCGGCAGGGATGCAGAGCTGCTGGAACCTTCCTGCACACTGGCAGGAAACTGAATGGAGCAGTCACTTTGGAAAACAGTTGGGCAGCTTCCTATAAATTAAATATACACTCACTGTTCAACATACCAATCCCTATCCCAGGAATGGAATGAAATGCCCGAGTGAGATGAAAACCTATTTTCACATAAAAACCTGCCCCTGGACATTTGTAGCAGCTCCACTCACCCTCATGGCAGCTGGAAGCAGCTCAGATGTGTTTCAGCAACTGAGTCAACAGACACCAGAACACTCAGACAGTGGAATGTTCCTGGCAATTTTTAAAATCGACTGTTAACACACACAGCAACATAGACAATCTCAGATATACGATGTCGTCTGAAAGAAGCCGGCATCAAAAAATCCCACCGTGTGACTGCGTTTATATCACATTCTGGAAAAAGCAACCTACACAGACAGAAAGCAGATTGGTGATGCCTGAGGGTAGTGTCTGACAAAATACTGAGAACTGAAGAATAATACCCCAAATTTGTGGGACATAGCTAAGATAATACCTTAAAAGATGTTTTTATTCCTTTACTATTCTCATTAAGTTGAAATCACGGTATAAACAAAAAAAACAGCAAGCAAGCTCGGCATTCAACCTACACAGCTAGAGAAAGAACCACAGAATGTAACAAACAAAGAGAAGGAAATAAAATGGGAGCAGGAATTAAGAGAAACAAAATAGAAAAAAAGTACACAATAGAGATAATCCAACCAAAAAAAATTCATTGGAAAATTCTGACCAGAGTTACATGGAAAAAAGAAAAAGCATGTAAACCATATCTAAATTAAAAATTAAAAACAAAACACCAATAACCAGTATCAAGGAAAAGGAGACATAACTAAAAGCAGCAAAGATTAAACAGACTGTAAGACACACTGTGAACTCCAGCCAATAAATCTAAAGACTAAGATGATACAGAATAGTTGAAAAAAACAAAATTTTCCTGAACTGTGTCAAGAAGAAACAGAAAACCTGGATAGTCCTATAATCCTTACAGTTATTGATCAGCAGTTTTAAGTCTGTGCACAGAGAAAGCACCAGGCCTGTGTGGTTTTAACAGCAAGTTCTATAAAATACTAAGGTAAAGGAATTCCAAATGTGCAGAAATTATTCCATGGTACTTAAAAAGTGCCATTTCACAACTCACTTGATGAGGCTACATAAACTTAACGGTTGATCCTGACAAGGAAAACAGGAGAAGAAAAAGTACAGGCTGGTATTAATATTGTGCATGAAGATGGGTGGAAAAACCCTAAACAAAACAGAAGCAGTCCAGACACGGATTGTGCTCAACATCGCTAACCGTCGGGGAAACGGGAGTGTCGGCGACCATGTGGAGAGAAAGGAGAACTTCACGCTGCTGGAGGGTTGTAAACCAGCACAGCCCCTGTGGAAAACAGCACAGCGAGTCCGTGAAAGTTAAAAATAGAACTAACCATATGATCCAGCAAGCCCACCACGGGGCATTTATCCAAAGGAAATAAAATCAGTCCATTGAAGAGATAATGGGAAAAATGTTTGTAAATCATATATCTGATGAGGACTTGTACCTGGAATATACACAGAACTCTTACCACCCAATAATAGACAAATTACCCAGTTTAAAAACAGGCAAAGAATCTAAATAGATATTTCCCCAAAGGAGATACTCAGAGAGCCAATCAGGATGTGGAAAGATGCCTAACATCGTTAGCCATCAGAGAACTGCAAATCACAACCACAACAACACACCTCACTCCTAGGATGGAAAGAACCTAAAAGTCGGATACTGACAAATGCTAGGTAAGATGTGGGGAAATCAAAGCCTGGCATACAGCTGGCAGAAATGTAAAATGGTGCAGCTGCTTGGAAACAGTTTGGAAGTTCCTTACGATATTAAACAGAGAACCATGTGCGCCAGCAACTCTACTCCTAGGTGTATATCCGAGAGAAATGAGAACACATGCTCACACAGAGGGGTACACTAATATTCACAGCAGCATTATTCCTAATGGGCAAAAAGTGTACACGACCCAAACTTATCAACTGACAACTGGATAAGTAAATGCAATCGAGTGTCACTGAGTAATGAGAAGGAAATACTTGCTGCAACAACACGGATGAACCCTGACATCACCACACTGAGGGAAAGGAGGTGCACGAATTGTGTGACACTGTTTGCATGAAACATCCAGAACAGGGTGGTCACCAGTGCAGGAGGTGGGAGGACACAGAGGGAGGACGGCTGGGGACCCGAGTTTCTGTGGACGTACCAAAGACCACTGCGATGTGTACTCTAAGTGTGTCAGTGGTACAGGATGAGCTGTGTGTGAATAAAGTTGTTGAAAAAAGGTAACATACACTGCACAATTCCACTTACATGAAGTTAAATTATAAGCAAAACTAATCTGTGTTGTCCAAAGTCTACACTGTGGTTTCCACACCAGGAAGGGTCTGAGTGAGACGTGCAGAGCGTGGTGTTGTTTCCTCCCTGCTCTGCCGGCTGAGCAGAAGACGTTCCCTCCACGAAACCCAGGGAGCTGTAACTTGTGACTGGTACACTCTTAAAGTAAATTGATTCACGCATGAACCACCCTGTTATTTTTATTCAGTTCCACTACCTAATAGAAAAATTACTGATTCCTCACTCCCAAAACTTCTCTTTTAATTAATTTATTTCAATGGCAAAGCTGAAGAAATACTAGCATTCCTGGTGCACCACAAAGTAAGCAAAGATATTGTAAGCAAATGAGAAAATTAGCAGAGCATTCAGTATAAAAAATACTACAGAAATAGATACTATTAAATGTCAAAATCATCTTTAAAATCATATGCATCTGACACGCTGAAAGATATTACTAATGTTTTAAAATATTTCATCTACTAAATAATCCATCAAAATGTGTCTAAAACAACCCAGGTAAATATCAATGATTTAAATGTACCTTTTTAAAAAACTTACACACGTTGAAAGCATTTGTTTGTTTTTAAAAGAATACAAGTTAAAAAAATGTAAAGATATTACACAGCAAGGATACAGTGGGCAAAGAAGGCAAAAGAATTGGTTTTTTAAAAAGTTCTGCATGGAAATACATTAACTCTTTTACAACGAACATACGTGAGAAGGTAGTTAATATATTAGCACAGTTTTCTAACCTTCCCAAATCATCACATCAAAACACACAGAGCAACAAGGTAGCAAAACCCAAAACTTGTGAATGCCATGTACAATACAACTGGGGGTATCCCAGGAGGTACCATACAAGGAAGCAGGAGCTCACCAACACCCCTGGGACCTGCAAGGGAAGGAGGAACCCCAAGAACTGTCCACCCCCAGACAGTGGCAGCAGCCTGGGAACAGCCCAGACACTAAGAAAATCACATAAAACAGGCCGGGTGTGGTGGCACATGCCTGTAGTCCCAGCTACTCTGGAGGCTGAGGCAGGAGAGTCGCCTGAGCCCAGGAGTTCGAGGCTGCAGTGATCTGTGATTGCACCACTGCACACCACCCTGGGCAACAGAGCGAGACCCCGCCTTGAAAAAAAAATTACATAAAACAAAAAATAACAATGTAACAGAATTAGAAAAACTTAGAAATAAAGTGATAGAACTCAGGAAAAAACTAGAAATGATAGCTCATTTCAGAAGAGAATAATAAAATAGAGCAAAAATGAATATACATGACAAATGATGTATTAATATTAAGAGAAATAGAAAGAAAGGAAGAAGGAACCTCAGAAACAAATGAAGTGGCAAATATTAAAGACAGGAAAAGAAGATACCAAAAAAAAAAAAACAGTATTGTTTTACAGTAGGGGAAAACAGAATAATGTGCTTAAGAAATGCCAGGAAAAAATATATTTAATAAACCAACAGTTTTATATCCAGCAAAACTGGCCTTCAAGTGTAAAAAACACAGAAAAGCTGGTATCAACATGTAATAACTCAAGGAATGTTTGTCTGCATGAGCCTCTTTTGAAGAAACCGCTAGACAATAAACTTCAGGAAACATAATGACTAGAGAGGTGGCAACATGAGAACCAGTGGTTATAAGTAAACATGATTCCTCAGAACTAACCCTAAATAATGGTAAGAAGTAGACAAATACAGTATTTGATGGATACATATTCTGACAACACAAATACAGCACATACATCACTCAAAAATACAGGCACTGTGAGAGCAGGTGAAAAAGGTATTGACTGGTTTTCAGTGGTCACACTGGCAACAGTGTTCATTCTGTTGTTTTAAGACTGTTGAACATATACTGTGGGATAGAATAAATGCATAATCATGGACAATTTATTCCCTGTGCTCTTGAAAATGAGGATTTAAAAAAGACACAAGTGTAACATAAAACAGCTGTGATAAAAATCCCAAACTCCTGGATCTGAATCAGAAGTGTCAGCATGAAATCACAGGAGTCTTCAAAATCCCTGCGAATTCCCCGCTCTGTCTCCCACGAAGCTCTAGGAGCAACAGCTCAGCTGCGTGTCCCGAGTAACCAGACTGACTGTGTTGTTGAAACGCCATTTTCACAGATAAGCAGGGATCTCAGACACCACAACCCCAAGTCTGGGACAGAGGACAGGCAGCGTGGCATCTATCGAAGGCCACAGAGCGCTCAGGACTCAGACGTCCCGCAAAGCAGCCCCCACTGTCCGGAGGTGCCGGCATCTGTGCATCATGTGAACAGTAATCGCAGTGCACTGAAACACATCACGTGTATTTAATCCATGAGTTTACCGTAATATCCTCAAAATGAATTAGTCATCTTTGAAGGGTGATGGAAACTAATTAATTTTGGGATAATTTTTAAATAAAGGCCAAAAATAAAGCATTTATCTTGCCTTTCCTATATGAACTGCTCCATTTTACATTGAAACAGAGGGCTGCCTCTTTATAGAAATGATTCCAATTTATAAATGATAAATAAAAGGTAAAACTAACACATGACCCTTCTTCAGTCCCCAGTGAATTAATGGGGCCAGGCACTGACCAGCAACACTTTTGGAGCAAGGTGGCAGCCACAGTCGCCAGGGGCCCCTCATAATTCCTCAGACCACACTCTTTTGAGTGTTTATCTTCTGTGTCTTTCGTTTTGCCTATATAATTCTTCTGAAAATATGGTTCTGACAACTACTTAATATTTTTCATCAGTGAATCTCAAAGCTTTATTAATATAAAACCACATATATTTAAAACCACATAACCCAGGAGGATAATTCTGCACACGAGTGCACACACACTGATTCCATTCCCTCTGGGTATGTGCTGAGAAGCAAGATGGCTAGATTCTATGGTAGTTCTGTTTTTAATTTTTTGAGGAACTGCCATACTGTTCTTGTGGTGGCTGTGCTAGTTCACCTTCCCACCAACAGAGCACAAGGGCTCCCTTCTCTCCACATCCTCCCAGCACCTGTTATCCTCTGCTTTTGCACAGGAGCCACCCCAGCAGGTGCGAGGGGTAGCTCGCTGTGGTTGAGTGTAAGCTTCTTTGATTTCACAAAGTGACATGTAAACCCACTGCTGAGCACTTCCGAGCGTCTGAGCTCTGTGATGAACCTCCCCTCGTGCATGGACAACCAGCAGCACCTCAGCGTTCCCCACGCTGTTTTTAATAACTTCAGACAGGCCCTCGGTCTGGGAAACCGCAGCGGAGAGTCTCACCGTCCTCCCGTAATTAGAGGTGTTTATTCTACTTGCAGCCGATTGCAAACTGCACAAGACTCTTTCCCCCTCATTAAAGAAAGTTTTCACTGCTTGTTCTTTTCAAGCCTTAAGTGATCCGGGTTTGCAATAAAAGCTTAATCACATAGGTACATGAAGAGTGCGATGTGCACTGTCTGGGGAATGGACACGCTTGAAGCTCAGACTCGGGGGAATGGGAGGGACATGGGCAATATATCTAACCAGAACTTTTGTACCCCCATAATAAGCTGAAATAAAAACAAAACAACAACAACAACAACAACAAAAAAAAAGCTTAATCGCAGTAACACGACAATATTGCAGGGAAACCTCGGCGGAGAGTCTCACGGTCCTCCCGTAATTAGAGGTGTTTATTCTACCTGCAGCCGATTGCAAACTGCATAAGGCTCTTTCCCCCTCATTAAAGAAAGTTTCCACTGCTTGTTCTTTTCAAGCCTTAAGTGATCCCGGTCTGCAATAGAAGCTCAATCGCAGAAACACGACAATTTTGCAGGGAAACCCCTGCGGAGGTGCAGGAAGAGCCCTTCCCTGCTCCGGCCTCCCTGGGCGCCTGCCCCGGCTGGAGCCGAGCGCGCGGGCCTGCCAGCAGTGGCTGTCACCTCGGGCTGATCAACACTGCGTGCCATGGACCACGCGAAATTCCTAAAGCCCGCAAGTCACGACTGCAGCCGCGGCGCACGACCGCCTGTGCGCCAGGATCGGGGGCGCGGGCTGTCAAACCAGCACCCAAGCGGATCAGAACTTGTGCAAGTGGAAAATCGGAAATTCCAAATCTCACCACGGGGTCCCCAAACGCGGTGAGGATTAAGGGTGGTTACACTGAAAGAGAAAAGGATTCGGACCCCTTCTCGGTTTGAAAACCTTAACACCCGCACGAAAGATCAGCCATAGACAACGGCAAGCTTTACTCGGCGGGGCAATTTCGGGGCGGCTGAAGCTTCGGTCTGGAGGGAGGAAAGGGAGGAAGGGACAGAGGCGGCAGGGAGGGGACCGGACGGTGGCACCAGGGACTAACTCGGGTGTTGCCAAAGCTCGTCTGGGACACGCCCGGGAGTGTGCAGACCTGCAACGCCCGGTTTCCATCTCCGTCCACACTGCAGTGTCCACACCGGAGGAGCTCACTTAACACTGGCTCGGTGCCACGTGTGCTGAGCGGGTATGTACGCACAATCTCCACATCGCTTCAGGCCGCGTAGCCCGGGCGCCAGTGACAGGCGACAGAGACCCGGCGCACCTCAGGTCCAGCGTCAGGGACAGCCGAGCCCCACGGCGCCAGTGACAGGCGACAGAGACCCGGCGCGTGTCAGGGACAGCATCAGGGACAGCCGAGCCACAAGGCGCCAGTGACAGGCGACAGAGACCCGGCGCGCCTCAGGTCCAGCGTCAGGGACAGCCGAGCCACAGGGCGCCAGTGACAGGCGACAGAGACCCGGCGCGCCTCAGGGACAGCCGAGCCCCACGGCGCCAGTGACAGGCGACAGAGACCCGGCGCGCCTCAGGTCCAGCGTCAGGGACAGCCGAGCCCCACGGCGCCACTGACAGGCGACAGAGACCCGGTGCGCGTCAGGTCAAGTGTCAGGGACAGCCGAGCCACACGGCGCCAGTGACAGGTGACAGAGACCCGGCGCGCGTCAGGTCGAGTCAGGTACAGCCGAGCCCCACGGCGCCAGTGACAGGCGACAGAGACCCGGCGCGCGTCAGGGACAGCCGAGCCACACGGCGCCAGTGATAGGCGACAGAGACCCGGCGCGCCTCAGGTCCAGCGTCAGGGACAGCCGAGCCCCACGGCGCCAGCCGCTGCGGCGGGAATGGCGGTAACACACCCGGGAAGGCTTCGACAAGGGAAACGCAGACATCGGGCGCGGCGGCTCGGCCCGCAGGCCCGCGCCCCGGAGGCTGCGGCGAGCCGGGACCGCGCCACTGCACCCGGCCGGCGACAGGGGCAGACTCGGCCTCGGAAATACCGACCCGGATTTTCAAATTACTCCGCGGCATTCCCGCCCATGTGAGGTCCTGGTCGTGGTCTAAAGCGGTGTTCGGTGCGTTCAGTGGGCAGAACTGGTTACGCGTCAGCCCCGTGGCAAGTGCAAGGACGAACCGGTGAGTCAACCCGGCCTTGGTTCGGGAGCCGCCGCGGCTTCCTCAGAACCCTGGTTCGGTTCGGTTCGGGAGCCGCGGGCGTCGCGGTTTCCTCAGAACCAGCCGCGAAACCTGCTCCCGACACGCGCCTCTCACCTGGGCGGGAACCGCTCGGGTCTCACCTGACGGGGCTGCGTCACCCGCCTCGCGGAGGAGACGGCCGCTGAGGTGCGGCGTGAGGGGCAGAATCGCCGCCTGAGCCGGGGCTCCAGCCCGGAATGCGCGAGTCTGACCACTGCGTGATCTGGTCGAGCGAGAGGACGGCGACGACTCCCGCCTCAGCGGCCCTGAGACCGTCAGGGAAGGAGGTTCCAGCACAGATGACCGTGCGCGCGTGCGCGTGCTCGGGGGAGTGTGCGCGCGCGCGCACTGGGAGGGCGGGGGCAGGGGAGAGGCAGACAGTTCAGAAGCAGAGAAAGGAATAAAAAGAAACAGGGAGGATGAGCACGAGTCTGAGGTGACGTTCGGGGGAATGTCTGAGAGACACTGAGCTCCGTGGCGCCGTCCTTTAGTAGCTGTAGACGTGTGTGCGTGTGAAAAGCCCCGTCTCACAGCGTCACAACTCGGGTTCGCCTCGCTCTGAAGTCCGTCCGGGTCAAAGGACAGAGTGATGGGGACGGAGACTCGGTTCTGTCAGCCCAGCGAGTTTACCTCCACCGAGCCGCCCGCACGCCGCCGGTTGTTTGGGCAGCGCCTTCTTTCTCCAGCGCCTTCCTGCCGTGGCGGAGCCTGGCCTTCCCGCTCGCCACCCAGGTGTGCTGGCACCTGCGCAGGAGTCGGCCGACCTGCTCCGTAACGGGCTGCCAAGGCCTCTTCCGAGACGACTCGACCTGCCGTTGTCCCGAGAGGGCGGCCACAGCCACCCATGAACCAGCAAGGACAAAGTTTTCCGCTGAAACCCGCCAGATGCGCCCACAAGCCGGAGGCCACCCGGGCTGCAGGGACACCTGCCCGGCAAAGCGGCCTTTGTCGCCCGCTTCTCGGGAGGCGGACGGCGAAGCGGTAAGTCAGCCGGACGGTGGAAGCGCCGAGGAGGTAGACGGGGCCGGGGCCGGGCAGCGGCCCTGGGGGTGGTGGCGGCGGGCAGGCCGGGAAGGGCCCGCGGAAAGGTGTCTTCGCGTCGCGGCCATGGAAACCGCAGAGGGACCAGCCGGGGCGCCGGGGGAAGCCCTCCCGGACCGCCGTGCCAAGGCCTGGTGGGAACCCGCGGAGCATCTGAAAGTCATCCTGGGGACAAGGATGACAAGTCATCCTTGGGGACAAGAAGTGGCCGGGACGAGCAGGGAGGGGCTGAGACCAGGTGACGCCGGGCAGGTCTCAGGGATGCTAAGGGAGGTCGTTGGGGAAGAGGCACCACCTGGCCTGGCAGGTCCAGGAGACAGAGGAAGCCGTGGCGGTGCTGCGACCCGGAACAGGGGCGCCCTGCGAGGTGGTGTGAACGAGGTGACCAGGAAGGGCGGATGCACACGTGTGCAGGGCCAGGCCAGGGCGACCCTGAGCCCACGTGAAAGAAAAGCAGCAGCAAGACAGACACCAGGCACGAGCCATGGGACAGGGGGTTCCCGAGATGGTGACGGCTGCTCTGTGTCCCCAGATGCACGGGTTGAAGCCCTGGGCCCACCCGTGTTTGGAGACGGGGCCTTTTAGAAGGTGACTGAGGGTGAGTGAGGTCACTGGGGGGCCTGACCCGATAGGATGGGGCCCTTATTAGAGGACTGTACACTTAACAACATCCGCTTTTCAGATTTTCAGTAAAGTTCCTGGTTTGACAGATGATACAAAATTGGCAATTTTGTTTAAGTTAGTGCTGTTGAATATATTTCTTCCTTCTTTCCTATCTTTTTTGGTGGGTGAATTGGATCTTTTCCTCATTTCAATATTATTCAGATGTTTATTTTATTGTTTTGAAATCAAAACAACAAGGTGTTAACCCCCTTTGTCATATATTTACAGTTCACATATTTTTGTTTCTCACACTGACATTTGAGTTTCGCCTTTATCATTTTTTTTATATGTAAGAAGTAAATTTTCGTACAGTCATTTCTATGAGTCTGTTCCTGTATGATTTCTGACTTTGGTGCCATACTTTAAAAGCCTTCCTTTGCCAAAAAAATATATATATAAACATTTAGCGATCACATTTTTATTTTATTTTTCACATTTGTAGCTGAGTCCTCCTGGATTTGTTTTGGTCTCTCTACAAAGTCAAGCTTCTGTCACTTCTGCCACTCACTGGTTACCAGCCACTGTAGTATCATTTACTGAGAAAGGATACTATTGCATTTTCTAATAGCGGATTATCTTTATATTTGGGAAAAATGCTAATTGGGGCTGTGGTAGTCTCTTCTATCCCTCTTCCTTTCCATTGATTATTTTTTAATAAACACTTATGTTAAAATGTTTTATCCCCATTCTTTTTCTTTTCAAAGTGCCTGTGAAGTAGGCACTGCTGTGTGTGTTTGAAGACGTCAGCCGTGGTACCCGCAAAGCCTCTGGTGACCCTGCGAGAAGAAGTGCTTGGCTCTGGGTGGGAGCTGAGCAGCGGAGTCACCTTGTGGGGCCGTTCAGAACGGAGGAGTGGGCAGGGTGGTGGCCAGGAGGTGTGGCTCTGCCTTCAGGCGGGGCAGACGGAGCGCAGGTGGGTGGTGGAGAAAGGAAGTCGTGAAGACCAAATACTGTAACTACACTAGCCCCCCCAGTTTTTCTTGGCCGTGTCATGTATATATTTATATATGAAAATTAAACCAACATGTAACCTAGTTCCGACAGGGAGTGCCGGCTGCACCTACATCTGCCACTTGGTGTACAGGCTGCAGCTGCAGCATCTGGGGCCGGGGAGAGCAGAGAGGAGGGACAGATGGCGTCCCCAGAGCCTCAGCGGAGCACAGGAATGCCTTGGCCTGCAGATGCCCCTCCTGGATGAAGCGTGTGTGTCGTTTCACAGGGGACAGCTGCGTCTCACAAGGGGAGCTGTTGTCGTTATCTGATGATGCGAGGACAGAAGGACGGCCAGGCAATGGCTCCCAGGGCTGGACTCCAGGGACGCCCATTGGCTGCCCAACGTTTCGGAACCTCCCTGTGCTTCCGACAGCTTCCCATACTGTGAGTGACCCTTCCCCAAGGGTGAGACAAAATGAAAACAAACAACAACAAAAGATTATCCTCAACCCCTCCCCTGCCACAGGCAGTGGGGCGCTGTGTCCTGTCTCCACACCCTGAGCAGAAGCTGGCAGAGGCCTCGGTCTCCGCTGGGCCCGGGGGTGCTGGCAGGGGTTGGAACCTTCTATCCAGCCCCGTCAAAGGTCTGTGAGACGCCTGGTAGCCCTTTGACAAGTTCCTTTTCTGCTTAAACACACCAGAGTGAATTTTGTTCTTTGCGATTAAGAACCTAACTACTAATTTGTGGAACAAATACACAATTGCCCCTTGCGAGTTGCAGGGAGTTTTATTGAAGAGTTGACAAGAGTGCTGTGAACTGTCTTTGCTACGTCAGCGGGGAAGTAGAAATCCAAAACCCAACAAGCAAGCAAGAGCTTATCCCACATCTCAAAAGCTGGATACAAA
Organism: Varecia variegata; assembly: GCA_028533085.1. Classification (NCBI taxonomy): domain Eukaryota; kingdom Metazoa; phylum Chordata; class Mammalia; order Primates; family Lemuridae; genus Varecia; species Varecia variegata. The sequence goes on from CM052451.1 coordinate 23,267,561, forward strand.
CCTCCCGATAGCAAAAGAGCCTCATGTTCCCGCTGTGACGACTTTATCTGGCAACCTGAAATCAACACCCTTTCTTGAGACTATCAAGTCGTAAGAAAGTATTAAAATCCCGAGAGAACACCTGAAGCTGCCACTGACTGAGAAAGAAAGAAACCGGGAAGGTTCTCGGCAGTGGTAAGGGCCCACCTAAAATTCTGACATCTTTCATCAACCCAAATCTCTTCTGGAGTAAGAAATGTGATTACATTAATACTATATATAATCCCCTCTTCCCTTTGACAAATCCAATGAAATGCCTCAACTCATGAAGCTTCAGCTGGGAATCCGATTTGTGCATTGGCACCGGGGAGGGTGGACGGTGACAACCATGCTCTCGAACACTCTGCACCGTGTCCGGAGGCCGTGAGTGCAGACTCCAGGGTTCGGCTCCCTGGACGTGCCCTGGAGATGCACCACGGTGTGTGGCTATTTTAGTCATCAGCCCTGGGGGCACGGCAAGGTTCCTCTCAGCCCTGTGGATGGGGCCCCCGGTCCCCCACACACACCAAAGCCCAGCCACGCCACCAGACTCTACGGGAAAGCTCTCTGAAAAGCTCTGTCCTGTGGGCGTTTGGGTTCATTCTCAGATGCACACATGCACACATGACGGCAGCACGGATGGGCCTGAGCACACCCAATCTAACAGCCCTCCTGTGTGGACCTCGCCTCACCACCTCTCCGGGATTCCTGAATTTCCCAACGCTCACTCACTCAGTCACCACATTCTCGTTACAGCTCAAGAACAAACAGCACTTATGGGAAGTTTATAAATACACCTGCACGTGCAGCCCGAGAGGTTTCCGCAGCCTTGTGTGGGCAGGACACTGGATACTCACCCTCCTGAAGTCCTGGAGGCTGGAGGCCTGACAGGGCTGTGTCTTTCGTCCCCTCTGTCCCCCCACCCCAGAGCAGAGTACCCAGCAGAGCACCCAGCCCCCGCAGGCAGCAGGCGAGAGATGCTGCACACACAGCAAGGAGGGAGCAGGCAGATGGCACAGTACCTGAGCCGTCCCCATGGTGGCTGAGCGGAGGTGTTCACCAGCAGCCGCAGGAGCCGCGCACGCTACGGCCGAGCCTCAGGTGGCAGGAACTCCTAGGACAAGGAATGGATAGAAATGGGGAAAATATGATACAAAGGGTAAACAACCTCCCCACAGGAAAAAACATGCAGAACGTACATAGAAAAGTGAGACTACGCAATAATCAACCCCACTGGGAAAGGTGACATGGCAAGAACTCAGCAGGCACAAGGACAAGCTGTGAGTAAAAGGTAACGCCTGGCATTTTAAATAAGGCCACAGAAGTGGACGCAGTACATTTAATTAGGAAAAATGTTACTTCAATTCTACAGCAGGGTCTGAAACGATAATAAATAGGTTGAACAACCTCAAAATGTTAAACCAAAGAAATGGAACCATACTTTTAAACCAGGAGTTACGCTTCCTGATGTAACTTGAAGATAAAAGCAGTGTTTGTGAACTTAGAACTTAGACTGACTCTGCACAGAATCCAGCAGATTCTAAGAAATGAAAGAGCAGTACCAGGGAATGTCAATAATTGATCATTTTCTCTCCAGGAAAAAAAGTGCTATAGACCTAGATAGAATTGAGTGTGTTTTTTTTTTTTTTTTTTTTTAAAAAGCAAGGTGTTGATACATAAATTTAGATAAATTATAAAATTCTCTGCTCATTTTTTTCATTGCGTACTAAAACATGAAATTATTATTGTCCTCCACAACTGAATCAGATGAGATAGGAACATCAGTGTTTTTGAGGAGACTTGTTTATAAAGTCACACTGGAGAAATACTCCTTCCTTTATCCTTACTCAGCTGGAACGATGGTCAGTCAGTCGCTCTCCTGTACATGCTCTCTGTGGCCCTCACAAACTATGATCACATCGTACTGATTTTCTGGGAGGCCAGGAGTGCTGTATATTGCATAGCATCTGCTGAAAATTTTTTGTCACCAAAATCTCCAACCAAGCCTCGGTTTGATGACAGGTCACTAAATGCCATGTAATTATTAATACTTTCAAATGTATAGTCCTAATAAGGTAAGAAAATTAGCTGCTTTTATCACAGCGAGCACACTGGGAAATATCCATTATAAAATAATGTACAGACTGAAAATCCACCCTTGGTTTCTTGGAACCAGTTAGCGGACATCTCCTGTGCTCGTGAATCCCAGCTGCACCTTCACTCCCAGGCATTTCCGTTAAAACCCTCCACCTCTCCGAACTGCCCCTGCTCTTTAGCGAGCTTCATCCACTCCCTGTACCAACATTGCTCCATACCATAGTACTCAACTACTTAATCTTTTTTCCCTGGCATTGAAGAATCACAATTAACCCTAGAAATCCCTTATTGCTGGGCATCTGGGCTGTTTCCAGTTGCTAAGAATTTTGCGTGCGTTTCTGTATGCTTCTCAGGGAGTTTATGCAGAAGAGAGTTCTGGAAGTAGAACTACTGAGTCAAAGGATATGCATATCATTAGCCCAAAATGCTACCAAAACATCAGTCTCGATTTATATCACACATATGATCAACCTTTTTGCTTTTGCCTCTGGTGGAAAAAAAGTTTCTCACTGTTTTCATGGAGTTTGGGGCTCTTTTAATATGCTTATTGAGCAAATAAAGTTCTGTGTAAACTGTTCTTTACTTTTTTCTGTAGGGGAATAAATGTTTAATTACTTTCTAAGTCATTTTTATATATGTCAGACTATTTATTCTATTGGGTGTAGATGTTTTCTTTCAGTTTGTCAGCTTCCATCAACTTCATTAATGGTCTTTCAACAGTTTAAAGGGGTTTAATATTTATATGTCCAAATCTATCAATTCCTTCCTTAATAGTTTCTGTGATTAAAAAGATCTTCCGGGCCGGGCGCGGTGGCTCATGCCTGTAATCCTAGCACTCTGGGAGGCCGAGGCAGGTGGATTGCTCGAGGTTAGGAGTTCGAGACCAGCCTGAGTGAGACCCCGTCTCTACTAAAAATAGAAAGAAATTATCTGGCCAACTAAAAATGTATATAGAAAAAAAACTAGCCGGGCATGGTGGCGCACGCCTGTAGTCCCAGCTACTCGGGAGGCTGGGGCAGTAGGATCGCTTAAGCCCAGGAGTTTGAGGTTGCTGTGAGCTAGGCTGACGCCACGGCACTCACTCTAGCCCAGGCAACAGAGCGATACTCTGTCTCAAAAAA
>CM052451.1:23271296-23296657 GCA_028533085.1 Varecia variegata
CTTAAGCCCAGGAATTTGAGGTTGCTGTGAGCTAGGCTGACACCACAGCACTCTAGCCCTGGCAACAGAGCGAGACTCTGTCTCAAAAAAAAAAAAAAAAAAAGATCTTCCCACCTCTACAATTTAAAAAGTATATTGTATTAAGTTTCCTTTTAGAACATCTGTAACTATTTTTTTTTCTTTAGATAGAGTCTCACTCTGGCACCCCAGCTAGAGTGCAGTGGCATCATCACAGCTCACCGCAACCTCAAACTCCTGGCCTCAAGCGATCCTCCTGCCTCAGCCTCCCAAGCAGCTGGGACGACAGGCAAGTGCCACCATGCCTGGCCAATTTTTTTTTCTATTTTTAGTAGAGACAGGGTTTCACTCTTGCTCAGGCTGGTCTCAAACTCCAGGGCTCAAGCGATCCTCCCACCTTGGCCTCCCAGAGTGCTGGGATTACAGGCATGAGCCACCTGTAATCCCTTCTGTAACTATTTTTAATGATTAGATATTTAATGTGTTTGATAATTTTTTGAGTTTTGAGGTGGGAATTAATTTTGTTTTTTCCTCCAAGGGATAATAAATTATCCCAACAAATCTATTACATAATCCATATTTTCCTAACTTGGAAATGCCATCCACATAAAATATCTACAAACTGATTTGTCTCCTGTAACCTTAGTGTGTTTCTCCCAGATGACCAGAGCTCCCACAAGTCAGACTTTCTTTAACACTCTGTACTGAACAATCTTGTGAGTTTATTCTTGTAGGTTAACTTTATTACCCCTCAATCAACTCCCTGTGCCCAAGTTCACTGCCCCTCCAGACAGGAAAAGATTCTGCTGGAAATCGTGTGATTCACTCACACACACACACTCCACACGGGAAGCGACACGTTTTCACACTGCGTTTGCCACTTGAGTGCCTGTCCTTCCCACGAGCTCAGTAATGTCTCACGTCCCTTGCAGCTGTTTTATGGTGGTTTTTGCTATAAACCTCACACGGTCCTGTTTCACTCCAGGGTATTGTGTGAAGTTTGCTGTTTCTGGCAATGGGATCTGTTGTTCCATTGCTTTATCACATGTAATACAGTTACTTATTTTTATCTACTGGTCTTGCATTTGTTCTACATTCTCAATGTTAGTGATTACCTAACAGATTGTGTATGGTCTCCGCCATTTTCCACTGAAAATAAACCTCTTGATTCCTAATATCTCATGTATTTTCCCAAGGTAATATATTAACTAGAGACTCCAGAACCATATGGGATAACAGTAATGATGCTGGCATTGCTACTTTGTTTTATATTTCAGATTTTCCCCCATTACTCCCTGCTTGCTATTGAGTTCTGATTATAATACCCCTGTCTGAGTCAAGGAAGTTTCCTGCCATGGCTCTTTCACTTAAAATTTTACCAGAAATGGCTTCTATAGTGTTTCAAGGTCCCACAATGTCCATTGATGTCACCACGCTTTGTTCTTTAATATGTTCATTTTATGTGTTACTTTATATATAGCAATCCTGTTACTAAAATAATTGCACTTATGGAGCAAAGCTTATGCTCATACTTAACATCTAACTGGAATCAATTTGCTAATGTTTTGGTTAGGAAATTCATACCTATGTTCTTAAGTGAGATTAGCCATTTTCTGCTATAGGTATCAAGTCTGGGAATCGGTCTTTGAAAGAGAGTGATACTTATTAGTCTGGGATAGTTTAGATAACACAAAATTATTAGTTCCTAAAAGGTAGCATAGAATTTACCTATAAAACACTGGGGCTAGTGCCTTTTAAAAAGATAGATCTTTGAAAATTTTCAAGTTTTTCATAGATACTGGTCCATTAAACTTATCTAACTTTTGTTGAATCAATTTATATTATTTATATTAACCAAGAAAACCAATCATTTCATCTTGATTTTCAAATTTATCAGCAAAAATTTGTATAGATTATGTTTCTTTTAACTGTATTATCTGTGATTCTACCACATTTTTCATTTCTAATTCTGTATATTCTTGAATTTTCTCTTTATTTTCTTTATAAATCTTGCCACAAGTTTTTCTACTCCCAGTACATTTTTTACATGTTGTCTTAAACAGCAGAGAAATCAAAGTTGTATTTACTCTAATCTGAGAATCTTTGTTTTTAATGAGTTTCTCTCGTTCACATTTATTGTGATTACTGATAAATTGGGCTTATTTTTTCCCAATGTTCCATGCTTTTTTCATGTACTCTGCTTTTCTTTGTATTTTCCTGCTTTGCTGGCTTATATAGGATGTTCACCCTCCACTTTTTTAGTGCCTACACGCTTGATTTCTACCTTTAAAGTTACAACATATGCAGTCATGTATGTATATTTTCCTGGAAAAGCCACTAATTACTTAGTATTTCTGGCAGCCTCTTGAACAAAAGAACGTCAGCATACGTCCACATTCCTCCAAGCTCACCTCGCCCCCACACTGCTCTGACACTGTTATGTAGACTACCAGGGACAGTTTCTGCTAAACAAAGTGAAAATGTATTACTTATTCTAAAATTAAGAGCTTATCTATTATTGAATACCTAAAATTATAATTTACATTTCTGTGATCTCTTTGCTAACATCCTTCCAGGTTCATTTTTCTCATGCTCACAGATCTCTTCTTGCACTTCTCTCCTCGTGGCCTCTGTGTGGTGAGCTTGCCAAGCCCTCGTTTGTCTGAAAATGACTTTATTGTGTCCTCAGGATCACGAGACACGTACACCAGGTGTGGAATTCGAAGCATCCAGCAGATTTCCTCAAGCATCTCTTGCTATCGTTGAGACGGTATTTACCCATCTATGAGCAATTTCCATTTCCTTCACCAAGTCTTTTAGGATTTGGTCTTTATCCTGGGTACTGTGAACTTTTATAATGATGTATCAGAAGGTGGGATTTGTTTATCTTTATTTCTGCTTACCAGGTAATACAGTCTATCAATCCGAAGGTATTTTTCCTCAATTTGGGGAAATTAGCAGCCATTTTATCTCAAATGCTGATTCACACTGCTATGGTCTGAAAGTGACCTCATTGTCAACCTGACAGTATTGGGAGGGCAGGTCTCTGGGAGACGATTAAGTCGTGAGGACGGAGCCCTCAGGGGCAGGACTCGGGCGTTACGCGAGGGCCGGTGGGAGGCGGCTTGTTCTCTTCTGCTGTTCCGCGTGTTCGGACCCAGCGGCAGGTGCCGTTCTGGAAGCAGAGAGCAGCCCCCCCAGACACGGAACCTGCAGGCACGGAACCTGCAGGCACCTGTGAGAAATAAATTTCTAGCGTTCACAAATTGCCCAGCCTCAGGTATTTGGTTATAGAAACACAAATGAACTAAGACAACCACCCTTCTATTGTCTCCTTCTTTAGCTCCTAGTGTTTGCTCTTCAGATCTATCCACTGCATCCACTAACTGTGCTTTCCCGTGTCCTCTCTTTATCTTTTTATGCTTAACACCAGGAAATTTCTTTAGCTTAATCTTTTAGCTGATTAATTTTTTCTTTAGCTATACCTGATCTATGAATATCTACTGAGTTTTCATTTCAAGGGCTTTCCTTTTTATAATCTTTCTAACTGTCCTTTTACGTAACTACTTGTTCTTATTTTATAGGTGTTCCACAGAGCACGTTGGTTAAAAACACAGGATCTGAATCAGGGTCTAAATTCAAAATCCAGCCCTTACTAGTAATACTGCCTCAGAACTTAAATAACATAAAGTCCCCACGCCTGTTCCTAATGTGTAAATGGAGATAACAATAAGGTGCACCTCATAAGGCAGTTGTAAGGATTGATTGAACTATTCATGTAAAGTCCTAAGAACAAAGATGGAAACATCCTATGAGCTCAACCAGCGTCACAAACATGGTTTCTGGAGCCAAAGGTGTGTGGGTCAAATCGTATGTACTTCATGACTTTGGGCTGGTCACTCGGTTCAGCTCTACAAATTCAGGTGTTAGAAATATCCATTCTACTTTTCACTGCCTTTATTGATTTGAGGGGAAAAAAATAAATTCTGGTTCAAAAATTTTTCCTTTTTTATGGCATCCTGCTCTTATTTTATAGAAGAAATTTGAAATCTCCCTTCAAAGCACATTAGATCTTTTGCTGAGCTCTCCTCTGGCTTCTCCTTTAAGTTTACGTTAGCAGGAGGTCACCCTGGAAAATGCAAATCAGTATGATTTCTGCTTTGCAGGGAGGGTCTCTGCAGACGCCCTGTGTTTCCATCATCACCTCATCCTCATCGCCGTGCACTCAAAGCAGACCTGAACGCAGACAGGCAGATAACTGTCGCCCAGGACGATGGGCATCTCACTCCTGACCTGCTGGTAAGTTAGCGGAGGGAGAAAGAGCCCCCGATCCGCAGACTCATGTGGGAATTCAGAGTGGGAAAAGGAAATGCCCCCTCTGTGCCCGAGGGAGAGTGTCCTGTGGGGCAGGCCCTCGAGGAGGGTTTGCTCAGCAGTGTCCCTGAGGCTGTAGGCTTTCGACCTCCTTCAAAACACACTGTGTAATTTTTACATCAATTTATCTTTCTATGTATTCTTTCATTTTGAAAATAAAAGACTAGGTTTTAGGAAATCTAACACATACACACCATGCGTGGTGGACACACATACTTCAAAATGCCAAGAGGAGCATGATTCAGATTTGTATTTTTACACAGGGTATTTTTCCTAATAAAAAGAAACAAGATGGAATTATAGGAATCTACTTTCCAAATCACAAAATGATATTTTCCCAGTCACAGCATATGTAAATATTATATCTAATATCCCCTACCCAATTTATGATATCCACAAATGTTTTAACTGACAACCCCAAAATGTCTCAGCGTTTTTCTTTTCTAATCTTTTAAAAAGGAATATAAACCATTAGGATATCTATGAGATAAGAGACTGTAGATCACAATATTTTTTCTCCTAATCCTTTAATAAGATAAGAAAATATAGAAATTTCAAGTTCTACTTTGTTGGTTGAAAGGTAATCTTGATTCAAAATAATATAAAATTTAGAACATCTTCTAAGAAAAAGTTACGGCAAAGCACATCTGAGAATTATGAAAAGTTACACATCCTACTGAGCACGTGTTGTCATCACACGGCACCCAGCAACCGACCACTGCAGCCAAAGCGTCATCATCCCATTTTGCAACAAGCAGGAATTAACCACTCTCCCCACGTCCTCAGAACAGGGAGTAGAACCTGTTCGCACAGATGTGGTTCTCATTCACTTGGGTTAAAACCCCAGTCAGAAACTACGCTCAGAAACAACAGACAAATGGAAAATAATTCACTTGAAAGAATATCGATTCAGGTAAGTACTAGTATTTTTCCTCCAGGCATCGCATTAGTGTTCCTCAATTTGGGGTGAGGTCTTATGTTTTGAGAATAAGAGTTCCTCTAATAAGGTTTTTAGACACATAAACATGTATTCAAAAGAACTATTAAGTTTAATCAATACCATTTAAATAGGAATTTTACTAGAAGTGTGAGCGTAAGCACAATTGCACCTTGAATTCACAACAGTGCTGCAGTTTTCCTACACTCCAAAGCTGAGTGTCACAATTTTGATCGGCTGTCTCAACCCCATTTAAAAACTTAGTTCACATCTGCCTTCTGATTGCTAGTCGTTATCCCCACCCTGATCAAAGCATCAATGAAATCTCAGTGCGCCAAGTGCAAGGATCTATAGCCAATTTAATTCCGTCTGTTTCTGATTAGTTTATAACATAGTAGTCCGTAATTACAGATTTAATTGAAATGTCATCAGCGTCTCATTATCAGCAGGAGATCCCTCTCCAAACTACCTCCTGTAAGGACACTCCATCTCCTCCCGTGCCCAGGGCAGCGGCCTTCCTCAGCGCTCGGTCCTCTGAACTCCAGGCCCACAGCTGTGCGCAGGGTGGAGCAGGCAGGGGTGAGGCAGGCAGGAAGACGCGCTCCTGCGGGCACATCGCAAACTCCGGTTCTCTCCACTGTCCCTCACAGGCATCGACACTCCCGGGACACACCATAGGACAAGCACGCACACCGCCTTGTGCACAGGGTGCAGGGCTGGGGGCTTCATCTCCAGATGTTCCTCAGGCTCCAGCCACAGTGTCGACTCTCCCTGCAGCCCCCGGGATGGTGTGAGCCCATCCCTGCAGCAAATCCGCCTCGCTCGGAGGAGACACAAGATCTACACATGCTGCAGGTTCCACTTCTCTGCAGAACCTTGGCGAGTACAGATCTGGGGAGAAGTCTGGAGGGGCCATCACCGCCGTCCTTCCAGAACTCTGCCTGGAACCTCACCCTGTCTGGTGGAAAGGGACAGAGAGGCCAACTCAGGCTCACTTCACGTGAACACAAAAGTCCAGAGCGGGTTTGGTCCCACGGCCCAGAGATGCCTCCACCTGTTTGTTACTTCCTCTTCCCCTCCTGTCCTGTGGCGGCAGCTTCACCTGAAAGCTGGTCACACCTCAAGATGGCAGGAGGGCTGGCAGGAGGGCTGGCAGGAGGGCTGGCGGGAGGGCTGACACGGGCTCCCAGAGACTTGCTGCTCACTTCTGAGGAGAGAGTGCGGCTCACGTCCCCAGCAGCTGCCTTAGAGGAGAGAAGAATCATCTTCCCCAGTTGCAAAGGCTGGAATCAGGTCACGCACCCCAAGAAAACCACAGCCCGATGGTAGACCCAGCTTCCTCCAAAGCACCTGGGCATGTGGTGACAGGCCGGGGTGCCCGCCTGTCCCCACCAGGAAGGCAGAGGTGAAATCTAACCACAACGCCCTCTCTGCAGTGGCTGTCCCAGCTTACACCAAGGCCACCTGCTCCGTGAAGCTCTTATCTTTCCAACAGGTGTTATAGCTGGAGGCCCACCCACAGCTACCTCTAGATGTCAACACTGAGAAAGATCATCTAATCAAGTTGTGCAATTGCATGTAAATGTGCCCCTAAATAACATAACTGTGTCACTAAAGACCAGAACTGTTTCAGAGGGGAACTGAGTTACGGCAAGTGCTGGCACAGTGGAAACCGCTGCACAGCAACATCCAGACGCTGACCCACAAGTCACTGGGACCGTTTCTCTTCTTCCTCTGTCCTCAGTTTAAAAAGCCATTACCAAAAACTTGGACAAGAAAACTCAATCATACCATTTCAGAGCTGATTATCATGTTGAAAATAGCAATAAAATTTAGTAAACAAAGGTGAGGAAAAACCTTTGTGTTTGCACAAAGTGCAACTCAGCACATCTCACCACAAAGATTACAGAAACTAATGTGCAGTGTAAAGTTTCATTTGCAGGATGTACTTCAAAACAATAGGTGGCAAGGAGCTTTGTGTGAAATCCAGTCATCAGAGCATTAGGCATTCACCGCTTCATACTCGCAATTGTTCAACATCACCGTGTTGTCATTAGCGTAAGATGTGTAATGGCGTGTGCCAGATAAACTGCTCTGTGCTTTGCTTAATAATTAATGACTAAAAAGATAATAAATAGCACCCCAGTACAAAATGCATTTCGAACAATATTAAATTGTCAACTATTGCCAGAATTAATAAAATTAGAGGAATCAAAAGACAGAGGAAGGCGGCAGAGATGAGACACAGGACAGCGAACAGCGTCAGCGTCACGGCAGGAAGTGCACACGTGCCACAGACGGGAGAGCGAGGTGGGACGGATGCCTCGAGGGGTCATCACGATCACGATCGGAGTCACAAAGGGTTTGAGAGTGGAGAGCTCAGATGCCAACGTGCTGACTGACGGGTCCCCATGAGAGGAAGTTTTAGCGGATTGTCACCTGCAGGGTCAGTCCCAGAACTGAGGCCGAGACGCCAGCCCAGGGCTCCTCCAACACATCCTGGACCAAAGACAAACCATCCTCTTTGGCAAGTCGGATGGACGACAGAACAGTGCATCCACGACAAGTTCTGCTACAGAGAACAAACGGCAACAGACAAGGAAACACAGATAACTACTCCCGCGGCATCTGGAGAATTAGGAACTTCTCTTGCCCTACGAGACCAGCACAGGTGAAACAGTCAAGACAATTGCTGCAAGCCGAGGAGACACGTCCACACAAAAAAGCCACAGTTCTCACTAATCCCAGCCAAGCAGACTCACATTGGTAGGCAGATTGTAGCTTTTGACAAAAAGAAGACGTTTCACCTGTAATTCTACGCTTTTCCCCCAACGCCGCGCTGTCAAGTCACTACCGTGAACCAGACAGGATCATGCTGTGAAAAAGGGAACCTGGAAGTTCCCTGACGCTCGAGATGCACAAACCGCCTGTGGGCACCTCCTCCGAGCGCCACCGCAGCCCACAGCGGGGCAGGTGAGGCTGAGACACGTGCGCACAAAACCGCAGGAATTAGCAGGAATCCAGCAGGAATCTCAGAGCGTCTGCCTCGGAGCTGCGCTGGCTGTTCACTTGTCACAGCCGAACGCTCAGCTCCCCGCGGCCTCCTCACCCCCTGGCCCTGGGGTTCCCTCCTCCCCACCTCCCTTCCTCACCCCGTCAACGCTGGCATTTCTTTCCGAAAGTAGCTTTAAGCTCAAAGGGAAAAGAGGGAATGTAGAAAGGGAGAGAGCTGTGGAGCTAGGAAACTACCTGTGGGTTATGGGGATGGCAGCCACGGATTGTGCAGGAACACACTGTGTCCAGAGCCAAATCCCTCGGCTTCCAACAAGCATAAAGCGAGAGAGAGAGAGAGAGAGAGAGAGAGAGACAATCCACAAATGAGACTGGATGTCCCCGCACATTGGACCAGAGAAGAATTAGACCTTAGGGAGAGAACATTTGTGCTCCCAGCCCGTTGGAAACACCCACACAGAACCAATTAAAACCCTAAATGTGACAAGTGGATGGCAGGGTCTGACCTCTGCGGGAGCTGCTGGAAGTCTCTGAGAGAAGAACTACTTGGGATTTTGCCTGAGGCGGGCGAGGGAGGGTCGGGGCACGTGCGTGCGCTACGACTCCGCGCTGCATCCCAGGGGCGTCTGTGGTCATCCCACCCAACCACACAGTTACGGTGTCTGAGTATCTCTCTGTCCATCTGGACGATGATAATTTAACACTTGTTCTTTTACATACTGTTCTCTACTTTGTATGACCTCTCTCGTTAGAAGAGTGATGTCATGATTAACATTGTGCTTGAGTCTCAAAGTCGCTGCCTCACTTAACAACGTCATGGAAAGCGAAGCTGCTTCATCAATCATGACTTCTCTGAACAGCATTAAAAGTGCCTAAGAGAGAGAAAACAGCTCTAGCTTGCCAACCAAGCTTCCAGAATTTGAGCGCGGTCCGTAGCAAACGAGGAAACAGTCAGAACATGCACACAAGGACACCTGCTGTCTTTGGTGCAGAACGTGAGAACCCCCCAGTCTTCTGTGGGGGACCCTCCCCTCGGCCCTTCAAGGGCTTTGCCAGGCCCCCGCAGTGGGCACGTGATCCAGATGGACATCGGCATGGCCCACCCCTGGCCATGGCCACCGGTGCAGAGCCGTGCACGCTGCCTACTGGCCAAGGACAGTCGCCAGCGCAGCCGTTGCTGGAGTGACTGGGAGGGGCTGTGAGGGTGGTGCAGGCCACACCCACCCTGCGTGGACTCCGCAGCAGCTCAGCCCCCGCTGCGGATGCAGGACACCCCTTCCCATCTGTGAGGCAGAGTGAGCTTCCCCCGGCAGCCACACCGACCCTGACAAGTCAAGCGACGAGTCCACCGTGGAAACTGCTGCCTGGCGGCGTCTCGGGGCTCTAAGGTCCCACCTCACGCCCAGCTTTCCAGACTGTCATGGCAAACACTGTATGCAAAGGAAATTAGCAAGATTTCTATCTTTTTCTTCCTCAAAATGGAAGGGCTAGAAGGGAAAGCCCAGCAGGAACTAACAGACCAAGTTGAAATTCTGAATGCGGTTTCCCCTGAAATATGATGTGAGTGTTGGTCACGTTCCCAGCCCGGGTCTCGTCCAGACATGATTAACCCTCCATGGTGTGCAGGACTTTGGAAACCACAGCTTAAAAATCACAGCAGACAGTCCTAGAACCTTAGAGATACAGGTGCTTTGCAAGTTCAAGACTACACAAAGGACATTCTGAAACGCAACCCAACTCCCAGCAGGGAGCCGCCAGAGCTGGGGTTCGGGTCAGACTTTCGGGAAGATCCTCAGAGGTGCCAGACAAGGTGCCGTGGGAAGGACGCTCCCGACTCCGAGGCAGCTCTGTCAGGAATCAGGGAGCTTCCTCAGAACCATGAGCTCCCGGAAGAGACAGAGAACTGGGAGGGAGGACGAGGTGGGGCTGGAGCCGCCTGCCCCAAAGCTCCACTCCCGACACCCCTGCAGGAAACCCCTATGGTTCTGGACGCTACAAGAGGAAAGAAACCACCCTGGACGACAATAGTTTGCTCGAAGGGCACAAGGCTCCCACAAAGCGCTCAGGTGAGTGTCGGGCCCTTGGGCAGGAAAGATGAGTTAATGGAAATTAGTGCAGGTCAACCCACCCTTTCTCGAGGACTTAAGCTGAACTAGAGGAAAAAATTATTTAAACACTTCAAATATCGTGGGGGAATAAAAGGAAATAATTAACTTGTTTTTCAAATGTTCTTTGGTTAGAAGTTTGCTGGTAAAAGTTCAGGCAGCTGAGCCAGTGCTACTTTTTCCAAATGGCACGAATTGGAAATCACAGACGGCAGAAAGAACGAACTGTGACAGGACAGCCCTGTCTTGTGCCGCCGGGTAACACGCGGGAACGGGGTGGTGACGTCAGAGGATCCCTGGGTCTGGAATCTGCCCTGAAACAAGACTGCATGGTGCAGGAGCGAAACGGAACAGGAGCTCTCAGCGGGACAAGCCCTGGGGCGGGAACGTCTGTGCAGCGCTGGAGACTCGCAGAGGCTGTCTCTGTTCACCGTTCTCCGGATTTACGTAAGAGTCTGAGACCTGAGAAGATAAAGGGAAACCAGCCTCCTTAAAAATCCCAGAATCACTGAACCAAAAGAGACTTCAAGGAACCATCTAGAATAGCTCTGGCTCCGGGAGTATAGTAATCTATGATTAAACAAATACATGATTCTCTCTCTGGTTTTTTAAAGATCTCTACAACGAGAATTCTAGGAAGGTCATCTGCAGAAGGTTCTAGTGTTTAATCACCTATAACGTGAGATGCTTTTTCTTATTCTGAACCAACACCCCTCGCTGCCATTTAGATCCGAGATACGCACCCCACTGACCTAGTAGGAAAATGGCAGCTTAAAAGTCATGCTGAGCTATAGGTTGAACATATTTAGTGGATACCTCTTCTTATCCATAATTTGACTGTAAATTTCTCCCGAAAGCCCTAAGCACTAGAATTATACTTCCTCTCTGGTGTTAGCAAAACATGAATTTCTAATTCATAGTGCAGCACGCATGTGTTCATTCATTATGCTCGTAATTTTAGCATAAGTCTTTCAAAGTGGGAACATGAAGTTCAAGGTACAGTATGTTTTTCTGCCTAAAACAGAAAAGTAGTCCCTTTGACCCAAGCACTTCCACTTTCCAGGGGCTTCTTCACCAAGCGGCCTCTCCAACAAACAGCCTTCTTGTCTTTGAAGAAGACACCGTCTCTGGTCATCTTCGAAACACTCTCAAGCCATCCAGGAACTTCTGAGAATGCAGCCACACAGAAGTCCTCACGCAGGTGAGGGAGCCTTTGTGGGCTCTCCAGCCTGAGCACAACGTCATTAAACCTCGGAAGATCAGCCCAGCCAGGTATGTAGATTGCAGCAAGTAGACGCAAGGCACAGATAAGGCAGTTTTCTTTAAAAAGTGGGCCTATTTAAAAAGTTTTAAAAATGACAACCAAACGTGATTTCCTCAGTGTGCTTCTCCTATCTAAACATCACAGCCACTTTAATTAAGGCAAGCAGAGATGCTCAGCCAATTACTATAATTACAACATTAATTCACAGTATTTAAGCCCTTTTAATAATCCAAAGTGAGTTCACAGCTAATATCGACTATTTGATTTGCATCATTTGCAAAATGCATTTTTGCAGAACATGCCTTGTCATCGTGTGGACTCAGCCGTTCAGAGCCAGCCCCAAGCAAACGTGAAGGGAGCTGGACTCCCCAACTTCCGTCCTATTTTCCAGCTCCCAGCTCTGCCAACGTCAGACATGCCTCACTGTCCTTATTGCTGCCGCTAACCCCAAATGCCCGGAGCCTTCCAGCTGCTTCCTGATTACTCAAATCTCCCTCGGCAACGCTCCCTCTTCCTCCTCCGCCCACACACGCCGAGCACACACACAGAGCTTTACGCCACAAGTGCCTCACGCACAGCACTCAGACGGCGCTCACGGGGCAGCCTGAGCAGCGAGCGCTGGCCGAGGCTGCAACCCGGAGGAGGCTTCCCAGTTTCGGCTCCCAAAACACGCACATTCTTAGGGAGGAAAACGGCCAACCCCAAAGAAGGCATCGCATAACATCAGCGTATGAGATAAGATACGGTGAGTGGGAACATGAGGACCCCAGGAATCTCCTAACCCCAACAGGAATCACATGTCCCTGGTCACTTGAAATCCAAGGTCAGGACTCGAAACCAACCCACCAACCTCCACGATTCTAAGGAAAATGCCCAGCGGGAAGTCACCAGCAAACACGTACTCTCAGCGCCAGTAGAAACTGCTGGGTCCCGGCACCACAGAGGGCGCTCGGGCCAGAGGACCCGTCCTGTTGGGAGGCCTCACGGCCAACGGACACCAGCACGGAAACCACCCAGGAACACACGCGGGCCCTGCAGAGTGGTTAAAATGGAAAAGACAGGCAACACGGAGTGTCTCAAGGACTCGGATTCGGAGCTTCTGGAGCTCGAGTGCTGGTTTCTGGGAAGGTGAACGGTGGGGAACTCTTTGCCACTGTCTCGAAACATGACAACTGTCTACATCTACATGTCCATCCCAGCAATTCCACTCCAAGGCATCTACCCAAGAGAAATGACAACACATCCACAGAAAGACCTGTTCCAAATGGCCCCGGCACAGAGCTGGGGCGTGTCTCGTGTCCCCAGGCACAAGGAGGCCACAGCGTGCCTCATGCAGAAACCACGTGTGTCAGAGAAGCTGTGTTCAGGTGTGAGTTACGGGCTGTTGGCAGTGAGTTCAGTGCTAATGAACCAGTAGATGTTCAATCAGGTGTCTTTACACGGAAACACACGTAAATCAAGGGCACATGTAGACTGGTTGATGACAACGCTGTGTCCAAGGGCCCGTGGGAACCTAACCCTGCGTTTCCCAGGAGCAGTGGCTTGGCGTCCACTAGTTCGGTGTCCACGTGACGTCCTGGAACACAACCGCCAGGAATCCACTGCAGTCCAAGGGTCGCGTGAGGAAACGCAGCGGGGTGTCCACGCCGGCACCCCCACCGTGGTGCACGCACTGCATCCTGGCGATGCTAGTTCTCACTCCCAAACTAAACAGAGAACATGAGACGGGGAATGAAGCAGGAGGCCCCACAGCACTCACGGGAGCCCCGCTTAGACCACCAGGAACCAAATCCGGTCGTTAGAAACACTGCCCACCACGGGGACCGAGAACCGTGGGGCAGACGACCTTAGGTCCCATGGAGTGTAGAAAAACCCTGCTGTGAGGGAAGGGCCCGCCAAGCAGCAGGAAACGCCCGTGGCTACGGGGAGCCCACAGAAATGCCACCGTGGCTCTGTGGACAGGACCACACGGAGGGGCTGGAAACCAGATCACATGTGTAGGATGGAGCAGGAGGGCGCTGAGCACACTGCAACGCCAGACAGCACGTCCACCAGCCGCAAAGATGGGAAAAACGCAGAGTCAAGAGACACAAGGAACCAGGCCAGGAGGCCCCAACGTCCACCTGCCAGAGTTTCAGGAGGAAAACCAGACGGAAGAGAGGGCGAAGAAAGAAATAATAGAAAAGATACTCCCAGAAATAACCAATAGAAGACAAACGCCCAAAACTTAAGGAAGAGGAGCCACTTGAGATCCAAAGAGCCACCAAGGACCAGCGACACAAAGGAGAGGAACCAACAAACCAGCTCACACAGCGGTCTCCACGGAACTCCACGGCAAGGCAGGGAAAACCAGGGTGGGAGGAGGGGAAGCAGGTAACCTGCAGAGAGAGTTGGGTCCGAACCACTTTCCCACAACCACCTCGACCGGCAGAGGCAGCGGTTGTGAAGGAAAATGGTTTTGAATTCGGATTCCAATGTTCGGTAAAATTAGATCTCATGTGGGAATAAACATATTTTTAGGCATCCAAGGATTCTAAAATCTTTCCCACCCACAGATGTTAACAAAGAGACTCTCTAGAGGAGACATGAGCGAAATGAAAAGCGAATAAAAAGTAATGAGGAGGACACGAGAGCAGAGCGGGAGGGGAGAGAGTAAAACACGCCAAGCAGAGCCTGCTGACGCCCACCTCCCCTGACCCGACGTCACGGACGAGGCCTGGCCGCTGGACACGGGAGGGGTGCGGAGGCAGCCGGGACACGAGGAGCTTCTTCTTGTTACGGCAAGAGAGAGAAAACGCCATTCCAGATGTGCTGGACACAAAACACTGCACCCCACCACGGAGACACAAAATACCCCAAGGCAACGTCAGCAAGCAGGACCCGGCAGGGCATCAAAATACTACATCCTAAGTGCAGTGAAGGACGGCTCACAATAGTTATCATTTCATTCAAAACTTATGAAAGAAAGGAACAAAACCCATTCAGACAGGTACTGAATAAGCATTTTTTTTTTTTTTTTTTGAGACAGAGTCTTGCTCTGTTGCCCAGGCTAGAGTGCCGTGGCATCAGCCTAGCTCACAGCAACCTCAAACTCCTGGGCTCAAGCAATCCTGCCTCAGCCTCCCGAGTAGCTGGGACTATAGGCATGCACCACCATGTCTGGATAATTTTTTTCTATATATATTTTTAGCTGTCCAGATCATTTCTTTCTATTTTTAGTAGAGACGGGGTCTCTTGCTCAGGCTGGTCTCAAACTTCTGACCTCGAGCAATCCTCCCGCCTCGGCCTCCCAGAGTGCTAGGATTACAGGCGTGAGCCACTGCACCTGGCCATGAGTAAGCATTTGATAAAATCCAACAACATTCCTGATTTTTTAAGTAACTTTCAAACTAAGATTAAACTAAAATCAATCTGAAACAGAGACACAATCAATGTTGGTATTTTGTTACCGTTTCCGAGCGAATGAACCTTCTATTCCATAGTCCTATAAACTGAGACTAAAGGGAAATGTATTTACTTTGATAAAAGGTTATTTACCTTAACTTCATGACAATCAGGCTATGATGAAATATTAGAACCATTTTGATTATCGGCAAAAGCAAAAGGACACCCGTGACTTTAGTGTTCAACACTATGTTATCTGCACCACACTGTGAGATAAGACCAAGAAATAGGAGTATAAATATCAGGAAGAGAAAAATAAAATTAGCACTTACTCATGATCTATCTACTTAGAAAATCCAGGAGAATCCACCACAAGCAATTAGAAATCCTTCATCGGAGGAAGAATACAATAGCACAATTCAAACAATGGGCAAAGAATGTGAAAAGATGATTTATGAACTATTAATACCTGGTGATTATATAAATACTAATATCTAATGAAATTATGTAAATAAGTTCAACCTCTCTAGTAATCTTGGAATTTAATTAAAACAAGGTCAGGATAATTCTTCATCCAAGTGGAAAACATAAAAGATTGATAGAGTTCAAATTGGTAAATACAGGGTCTATCAATGTCACACACGTATATCCATCGACTCAGCCATTCCAAGTTCCAAGCAACTGCACGTGTTCAAAGAGACGAGTGTGCAAGATGACAGCGGCAGCACTGCTTGCACCAGGGGACAGAAGCAGAAACAACCTACGTGTGCGTCAGCCGGAGAATGATTAGTGGATGGTGCTGCGTCCACACCAGAATGTGTAAGGCACAAAGCAAGGGCCACACGCACACAGACCAGCGCTGGGCCCTGTGTTGGAGGAGGAAGCACCTGAGATGCATTGGGCTGGCTGACAACCCTGGAATACAGGTGGTGGGGGAGACAGACGTATCATGCCTGGGTGACAGTTACGGTGACAGCGCACCATGATGACGAAGACTGTGGCTGTTCTTAGGAGGCACATGCCAAAGTCTGTGGAGGTGAATTCCAATGAGGTAGGAGGCTCAGACTCTCCCGGCTCAGAAGCACACGCGTGTGGGGAGAGAGGGACAGCCAGATGAGCGTGTGCACAGGTGACACAGCACCGGTGCGAGACAAGAGCCGTGAATGGATATGGGTAAGAGATGTGCTAGGGGTTCTTTCTACTATTCCCTTCTAGACATTTTTCTTAAGTTTAAAATTATTTCCAAGTGAAAAAGTTTTTTTTTAAGAAATAAAGTAGGTTTTTATGCACATACATAAAAACAGAAAGATCTATTTGGCATATTAAGTGGGAAAAACCTAGTTGCAGAACACGATGCACAGACGATCTTATTTACGTTAAGAGATTTAAACACAAGCACTACCACCTCTGACCCCAATGTGTGCGCTGTGTCATCTTAACCGGTGGCGATGCGGCCCGTGCATACAGATATTTCTGTATCTTAGGATGTTTTCAGTAGGAATGGGATTAGCAGACAGTAAATTCTTATGAATTAGCATGCTGCAAGTAGCATAAACAGGGCAAAAGTCATCAGTCAGGAGCAAGAGTTGATAAAATTAGTGCTTAGGGCTGAGGCAGGAGGAGCCCTCGAGCAGCTGGACACACAACTTCCCCTTCAGTCATTTGGGCATATTCTCACTTGAGTTTTCCGGAACAATAATTCAGCACACACTTGCTTCTCAACGCTCACTACTTTATCAAGAACTATGAAAATTAATCGGTACATAGAGACAAATCATTCAGACAAATACCAATTTACATGATTTGACACAGAGAATCTCAACACTGTTCAGGTATCCACGAGTGACCGACAGTTGGGTAAGACAGGGCACTTATCACAGTCTGAAGTCTTAAGCGATCTGAAAGAGAACTTCAGCGAGAATTCTGCCAAGACGCTACCAGTCACCAGAAGTCAACAGTGGTGACCCATGAGCAGGAAGCGGTGCGCTCCCATCTGTCAAACAACAGCGGCATCAGCTCCTGAAAGCACTCAACTTTTCCTTTTTAACAAAAGAAACGAAAATTGTAACACAAACACTGGGTTAAATAATTGCTGCAGAAAATTCTAACAAACTTAAGAAATGAAGTTGTAGTTCCCATAGCAACGGTTCTGAGGGCCTCAGACCAGTCTTGTGTGCGTGTTTCCCATGGTTCTGAGAAGTAACCTAATTCCTGAACAAGTCATTTACATGTTCAGCCAGAACCCTGTGTGGCATGAGTTCCTTTCTCCTTGCTGATGAGCTTAGCGCTCTCTCTCCGTAACCCCATAATCTTCAGTCATTCATGGATTTAATGTGGTGCTTTGGCAACATTTCATTTGTAAGAGGCTGTAACAGTAAAAAATTAATTACAGCACTTAATCACAGTTGTAGCAAGTCTTAAAGTGCTTTCATGTTTTTGTTCATTGTTTGCATTTTTAAGCAATTAAAATACAAAAAAAAACCCTGCAGTAATATCAATTGTTTTCTTTGATGTTCTTTCCCCTTCTCTGAGTGTCATTAGGAATCAAACCTCATTATTAACAAGACTCAAGAAATAATAAAAAAATGTTAATGGCATTTAAACAATGGAGAAACATAAGCAAAACTTTTGAACACAAAATGTTAACATCTCACTAATTTAATGCATTTATAGATTTGGCACTACAGGTGTGCTGTGCCAAGCAATACAGCATTCATAATAATACACACAAAGTGTTAATACAAAGAGACACTAGAAATGCTTACAGATATGACTTATCTTACATAAGTAAAGACCACTGGGGGGGGGCAAGGGCAATATATGTAAACCTAAACTTTTGTACCCCCATAATATGCTGAAATAAAAAAATTTAAAAAAATAAAAAAAGACCACTCAATGCTTATAGATATGTGACTTATGTAAATAAAGGCCAAATTTTCATTTGAAAAAATGATCAATTTTATCATTTTGTAAATTATCAGTTTCCATCACATGTTGTGCCCAAATTGCTAAACAAATCAAAAATAGAAACCTGTGTTCCTTTTACCAGCAAAAGGACCCTCTCCTCAAAGAATCAAGAACAATGTTCCTTCTGTCCCGACAGGAAATGAAAGACCCTTTGCCGAGGCTGGTCTGCACCTTGCCCTGCCCGGGGGCGCACAGAGAACTCGCCCCCCAACAGCGGAGGGCACCTGGACCCTGTGCCCCGCAGGCGCCCGCCAGAGCCCGCACTGCCACGGCCCCAGACACAGTCCTCGCCTGGCTGCGCCTCCACAGCTGTCCCAAGGCACAAACAGCTAGTGCCAGCTTGACAAAGAGCCGACCTGTAAGTGAAGGAATGAACGTGTCCTGAAATGAAGAGGCGAAACTGTCCCTGAAAGGTGGCCCATCTCAGCGGGGCACGTGGGCGCACCTCCTCGTCTGCTGGGATGGGAACAGTCGCGACCCCCAGCAAGCGCGGACGTGCACGGCGCACCGCTGCCGGCTGTGGACCCCGCGAGGCGCAGCAGCTCTGAGCTTCTCCATCCTGCAGCCGGCACTCCCGTCCCCCAGCCCCGGTGCCACCACGCCACACCCACGGCCCGGCTGCCTGCGCCCTGGTGCGAGTTGGCTGCAACTCCCTCCTCCTGAGGCTCGTCTCACTCCGCGCGACGCCACTGCAGAGGCCACTCCATTTCCGAGCTTCCTGTACTGACCCGGCATCCTCGGACCCCCAGGAGGTGGCACCCGAACATGGCAACAGCATTACCTGCCACCGAGCCAACTTCTCCCACGACTGCAGCTGCAGGTGGAGAAGCGCAGACCCCGGGAGCCCCTCGCACGATACCGCGTTCCGCAGTCACACTGTGCGCCCGCCCAGGCCCGGCACAGACCACGAGCCCAGCTGTCGCTCGAGACTGCGGAGGCCTCAGCCCAGCTTGCCTGGAGGCCACGGGTGGAGGTCAGAGAAGAGTCGCCTAATCCTGTTTCCTATCAGCTCATCAGGTGATGACAATCTGATAATGTCAGTAATCACTTAAGGAGTCCAGAAAGTTCTCATGTAGCTGGGTAAGATTTCATAATACTCTTAATATCATATGTCTAGTAAATATGTATTAATATCATGTAATATAATATTAATAATAGTAATACAATTTAAACTTAAGAAGCTTGAATCATGAGAAAACAAAATAGAAAACCTCATCAGCACATTGAGGAATATGTCATTCTCACTTACAAAAGGTACACATTCTTGAAGGTAAAAGACCGTATTTTGTTTGGTTTTGTCTCAAATCACTGTCCACTGTGCCAGACTTGAGCGCGGCTCCTCCTCTGCCCCGGCTGCCCCCACCTCCCGGCAGAGTGGAGGCAGCAGTGTCCACCCCGGCAGTATCTGTGTCCCGGCCACACGTGGCCCCGAGAGGCCTTTCCTCGGCCCACAGGGTGTTTAAAAACAACGGACACACTTGTCCACGATGGAAAGTGCAAACCGTCTCCCACGTACCCCAGAAAGAGAACCAGGCAGCCCTTGGCCTACCGCGGCCAGAGCCGTCCAGACACGGACGCTCCGGAGCAGGGCTGGGCAGTTCAGCCCAGTCAGCAAAATGCCGCTGTTTTCACATGGCCCACAGCTAAAACTGGCCTTTACACTGTTAAATGACTGAAAATCAAAATAACGTTTCATGACATGTGAAGCTATGAAATTTGAATTTCATAAAGTTTACTGGCACACAGCAGTGCTTACTCCTGTGCCCACTGTCTAGGGCTACTTTCACACCACAGCGCAAAGACACAGCTGCAGCGGAGGCCATTAGGCCTGCAAAGCCTCAAACGCTCACTAATATTATCTGACTCTTTGCAGGAAAAGTTTGCAGACTCTTGATCCAAGATGAAGACTGTATCTCCTCACTTCCCCTGGAGCTACACATGGCCATTTGAGTAAGTTCTGCGTGGTAGCTTGTCAGCAGAAGTGTCGTGTGTGTGTCCTAAACTGCAGGAGTAACAGTGAACAGGTGCCCTTTTGTGTCCTTCCTCCTCCCGGCTGGCCAGAAAGCCAGCGAGGCAGCAGGTGCCTCAGT
Organism: Varecia variegata; assembly: GCA_028533085.1. Taxonomy (NCBI): domain Eukaryota; kingdom Metazoa; phylum Chordata; class Mammalia; order Primates; family Lemuridae; genus Varecia; species Varecia variegata. The sequence goes on from CM052451.1 coordinate 23,291,448, forward strand.
GTCCCTCCTGGTGCAGGAGGCAGGGCCCTCTCTAAGCCACTTCTGTGCCAGGACTGTTTTAGGTACTGTTAGAACGTGATCTGGACTGACACTCAGCTGCCCCTAAGAGCTGCCGTATTCCACCGTCATTCGAGTCAGTTAAGCCAAATGCCATATATCTGGCAAACAATTATTTTGCTCTTAGCACAACAAACCAATAGAAACTGCCTCTGCTGACACGTGGCACCAACACTGTCGTAATCACTCGGTGGGGAATTTCTGTCGTTTTCTACCCACCATGTAACAGGCTTAAGGATTTTCTCAACAAACTACATGCAAACAAAAAAAAAATAAATAAGGATTTTACCAGATACAGTACTCACACATCATCAAATCATCCCAATCCCAGTAGGGCCTTGAAAACCTCTCGGCTTGTGCTACAATGGAATTTTATTTCAAGTAAAGTCAAACAAATCCCCAGGGAAAAGATGGATAAAAGTGCAGAAACTCACTGAAATCCAGACATTAGAGATGGCTTCCACCACTGGGGCACCCTCCTCGTTTCCCAAGTCCTTTCTGCAAAACTCAAATTTTATTAAATACTTTCCACCTGCCAAGTCTAACCTTCCAATAAAACTTGCTCACTCCCGATACTCCCTGCCAAGTTCTATTAGCGACAGCCACGAGCTTTGCTGAACCTGTGGTTACTGAGAAGCATTCTTTTTCTTCCCGAATCTTCACTTTGCTGTGAGTAGGTTAAATTACCAAACATCTGGATTTATAGGCAAATTTTAGTGCAAGGTTTCTTTTTAAGTTCTGTGGTTGGTGATTGGGATAGAAGTTTGCTTTCTGTTCAGGCCACGCTCAGATCCACGAGGGAACCCAAACGTGGGAGGCTGCGCTCAACTGCCCAGAGGTCAGCACAGGTCATTTACCTGCCACCACCTCAAGCCGTACACGAGGCCTGTTTACGGTAAGGACGGTACAGGTTACTAAGTGTCTAATTAGAAAATTAACTGACCCACAATTGGTGGGTACTTACTGTTACCCAACACAACTGAAAACGACTTAGACTCAGCTGGTAAGACCAGGCCGCACGGCAGTGACAGAGCCCGAGTGCGCCACGGTTATTTCCTAGCCGTTACTCTGTCAGAAGACACATTCACAGGTTCTAGAAGAAAATGATAGTTCTTTTTTAAACATAAAGTGACAGAAGTCTATAATAGGCGTTTATGTAAGTTTTGATCTTGTTTCTTCTCCCGGATGCATGGAGTAATTCATAGGATGTAAGAAAATTACCAAGTAAGGGTTTAAAGAGATTTGCGATAGAAGTAATGTCTCTAAATGGGAATTAAATAAGGTTGTGCCACACACTTCCTCATCTCTCAATTCTGATCCAAATCGAAACCTGTGACTCTCCTTTGTCAAAATGAGCCAGCGTGAGTGGCAGCTCCTCACGCAGCACAGTGAACCCCAGGGCTCATTTAGACAGGGAGGAATGACTCAGTGTCTCACCAATATATTTAAACCTCACAAACTAAATTTGGTTATAGATTAGGAAGCCTAAGACATAAATACCCTATTGGAACAAATGAGGCTCCTAAAAGTGCAGCTTTTTTCCAATTAAAAGCTAGAAGCGCCGCCAAGCACGGCAAAGCTCCCAGCATTCCAGACACCGCTTGGTTCGCTCCACAACGCTTTCACTTTCTGTTTAATTCTAAATACTGTTTTAAATAAGGAAATCGCCAGCTAAGATTCAAGCCTGCAGTCAGAAGGATTCCCTTTTCACAATTTAAGTCAACTAACACGCACTGGGTTCTGCGGGGCTTCCGCGCGCGCAGTAAACATCTATCGGTCTTTGGGAAGAACGTGCCAAGTGCCGCCCTAGGCACCCTTGGCTGAGCTCCCCCAACCAGCGCCGCACCTCTGGGCCGCCTCGGACCGGCCACCACTGCTCACCTGCCGACCCCTTTGCGACTCATCGCGTATTTCCCCCATAGACCTTCGCTGCCTCTTGCCATTGCTCACGAATCCTGCAGCAAGGATTCGCCAAGCCCCGCTGGCAGAGGCTGTGGAGTGGGGCTTACACGATGCAGACCACGTCCAGGTGCACGCACACGTCCTTCCTCGCTGAGTCCCCCCGTCAACACCGCCCCACGACCAGAGCACAGTCGGGGCCCCGTCTCACAACCGCACTGAGCGGGGGCTCTACCTCAAGGTCCAAAAGGCATCACCTGAACATGGCAGCACTGACCTTCGCTCAAACACCACGTGACTCCTTAAAGTCAACCTTCTCAAATAAGGACGACAGCGTGCAAATGCAAGAGTGGGGCCAGCGCCAGGCCCCACCCCGCCACGGTGACTCCCCACGTGTCCACAGTGCGTGCTCCTGCCAGGGCGTGAGCAGCCTGGGCTCCGGTTTCCAGTGTCCCCTGAGACCCTTCTCCCCATGCTCCCAAAGCCACGAGCTTCCTGGGTCCTGATTCCCTGAACCAGAGTTCTGCCTACGTTTTTCACTCAAATCCCCCTTAGGAGAATTTTGAATAACTAGAAAAGCAATGCAGATGATTTAACTCCCAGCATATTGTAATTACTGACATGTAAATAAAGCCGTTACTTTTAAAAGCATCCAACAGACCCTACGTGACATGTCCCCTGTCCACCATCCTAAGGCTGCCCCTGGTGCCCGTGCTGTGCCCTGCAAAGTGAACCGCGGCCCCCGGAGCTGGCAAACCCTGCCTCATCTCTTTCCAAAATATGCAAAGTGGTTAGACATTTACTCCCCTTCAACTCTTAATTCCATTCCATTTACTCCACAAAATTTCATTCCAATGTTATATTTTATACTCGTGAAAGTTTCTATTGATCATTTTATCTATCTCTGCAACAAAGGTATACATGTGAATAAAACTAACATTTTAACACATCGGTGACCGTGACATTCCAAGTGTTTTACACAGGTATTCCACATTTTTATTAATAACTTAAGCATGAAAAGTAAACTCTTACCACTTAATGGCAAGGGGAGAGCTTTGTTTTCAGGTAACCTTGGATGAAAGTACTTCCTGTTGGACGGACATGGCGCTCAGCATCACGTCCAGAGCGACCGTGGGTTTTCTCGACATAAACATGAGAAAACTTTCCACAGAGACAAATAGAGTTTTATCACAGGAATGCAGCTCAAGCCTTAACTGCCTGGAAGTTATGCGTCAAAACGCATAGTGATCTACCCCACGAATGTTCTGAGTGATCCATCCCATGACAGTTTGATTTGTTCTACCTTCAGCTTTCTTGAAAACAAAGAATTGAGAGTCGCTGAGGCGCAGGAGGGCACGTCCAGCCCCCGGGGCATTCGCTTGCTCAGTCTCACGCCAACGTTCAATTTCGGGGCTGGGCAGGTGACACAGAGGACCTACTGGGACAGGGGACTGCACAGGAGCGTGGCCTCAGCCCCTTCCTCCAGCACAGGGCGAGGGGACAGAGAGAACATGCCCAGCAGCTCACCCTCCCGCGGCCTGTCTTCCAGAACGTGGGTTCCGTGAACACACGCAACACGCCCAGGCACAGTTCTGTCTCCACTGCGCTTGCAAGGGTGTTGGGCTGTAAGTCCCAGAGTAAGACGCTCACGGCAGGTGGCACGCCAAGGACTCACTGCCTGTCCAGGTCAAAATCGTTACACACTGTGTGTTCAGCATTTCCACGTCCACTTGTGAAAGGTTAAAGTCCGTGGATTTTTTTAAACACCGCTGTGTACAAATGGAAAAGACCATAATCTTACAGAATGTCTGGCTCTTCCCATTGAACGACGTTAGAGAATTATGTGACATTGCAAACCAAACAGCCATGATACAATAAAATTGTGGTTCATGCCGACTTGGTTAATTGAGTGACCACATGCATTTGCCTCCCTTCCTCCTACACATGTTAAGTGACAGCAAAGGAGTTTAAAGAGAGAAAAGTCTACCAGGGTGACGGGACTGGGTGGATGCCCAGTGAGCTCACCAACTGACTGGGCATGTGACGTGGGTGGAGAAGGGGTGACGGATGACGCGGGCAGAGGAGAAAGGCCAAACCCTAGACACCTGCACCTGTCACTCCAGGCAGAGAGAGGTGCTGGACATGCGCAGGTCACGGCATGGAGGCCCCGGGGTTCATCCAGGCGGTCTGGAGCGGTGCTGGCACCGACACACACTCACTGAGCGTCAGTCAGGCTCGTCCCCATGTCCCTGCGCACGGACGCCCATCCACAGAACCGGAGCATTCTCCTTTGGAAGATAAAACTCATTTGGTCTAAACAAACACCTGTGTTCCTGGACTCAGGCCTTCTCCAGCCACACACCAGCTCTCTGCCCCACCAGCTACAGAGATGCCCCGTGGCAGACAGAACCAGCACCAAAGTGAACAGAACAGGTGCCCCAGAGCAAAAGACACACCACAGGGAATACAACAGATGTCTGACAAAAACAATGAATTAGTCTCCACAGAAATATCTGAGAAAATACCATGCCCATTTTATAAAAATGTTACTACAAAAGAAGAAACAGAGAACAACAAAAGAGGTCTTAGAAATTAAAAATAAATTGTTGAGATTAAAATTTCAATAGAAGTGTTAGAAGATAATATTGGGAAAATTGCCAGAAAGTGGAACAAAATATAATAGAGACACAAAGTATGTCGCAGAAAAGAACCAATGTGGGGAGGTCCTGCCCCCAAGTAACACAAGCAGGCTGGCCATGCTGGCTCATGCCTGTGATCCCAGCCCTTTGGGAGGCCAAGGCCAGAGGATCACTTGAGGCCAGGAGTTTGAGGCCAGCCTGGGCAACATAGTGAGACCCCATCTATACAAAAAATAGAAAAAATAGCCCGACAACTTGTTTGAGGCTGCAGTTAGCTATGATGGTGTCACTGCACTCCAGCCTGGGAGACAGAGTGAGACCTTGTCTCAAAAAAAAAAAAAAGAAGAAGAAGAAGAAGAAGAAATTAAATCAATCAATAAATAAAACAACACAAATCCAAGAAAGGAAACAGAAAATAACAGAAAAAACAAATGGGGAAAAAATGATGGAAGAAACACTGAGTGAGAGCTTGCAAAGTACAAGGCACATGCGAATCATACAAATCGGAAGCACCAGGCACCACACGCACGTTTGTGAACTTTCACAGCACAAGGCTGACAGGTGAAACTAAACATGTCCAGAGAGGAGGAATCAGTTGCAACAAAGGAACAAAAA
>CM052451.1:23296757-23324060 GCA_028533085.1 Varecia variegata
GGAGGGGGATGGGTATATACCTACATGATGAGTGCAATGCGCACTGTCTGGGGAATGGGCACGCTTGAAGTTCTGACTTGGGGGGATGGGGTGGGGGAGGGGATGGGTGTATACCTACAGGAAGAGTGCGATGTGCACTGTCTGGGGAATGGAAACACTTAAGGCTCAGACTCGGGGGAATGGGAGGGACATGGGCAATATATCTAACCAGAACTTTTGTACCCCCATAATAAGCTGAAATAAAAAAAAAAAAAGAAAAAAAAATTCTCAGGCAAAATTATTTTACTCTTAGAATTCTATACCCAGCAAAACTTCCAAACATACAAGGGTAGAATTTCAGACAGGCAAGAGGAGAAACTTTACTCTCCACTCTCATTTTCTTAGGAAATTATGTGAAGATTAACATCAACAAAATGAGGTGAGAATCATCCAGAAAAAGACAAGACAAGAAGTTTAAGAAACACCAGGTCTGACCAGGAGGGAAACGGAGGGTGGGAGGCACAGGCCCAGGGCCATGGGGCTCTGCGGGAGACCCCGTGGACCTGCCAGTCAGCGGGGAGGGGGCTGCACCTGAGGAGCATCTGCTACCCCAGGGCCGTGGGGCGACTTTTACAGGTAATGAAGAAAGAAACACCAGAGAAGAAAACCCCATTAGAAACTCCAGTCTGAGAAGGAAACTGGACCACGCCAGTAGGCTCTGCTGTGAGCAGTACCAGCGTAACGTAAACACATCTTTATTTCCAATCTTCAGCGTGCAGAAAAAATAATACAGACTTTGAATATGTCGACCCTGACAAATGCTGGGAGGTAGAAGTGAAGAGGGAAATTAAGTTCCGAGGTGCATTATAAATTGGGCTGTCAAGTGATTCTGCCGAGAGCTCACAGCATAAGAAACAACGGTGGAATTCGCTGTCGAGAGTCAACGAGTTACAGAGGACGGAACCGAAAGCAACAGTTCCATGGTGCTGAGAGAAGGGAAGAGGCGGTAAACAGTCAATACCGTCCAGGGCAGACCAGGCAGGAGGCACGGAGGTCGTCCTGCGCAGACCTGTGCGGGACAGTTCCAGGAGCCGCGCAGCGAGGCCACCGAGTCACGCCAGGATGGGGCCTCGTCCCTGGCACGTCTGTCGATGCGGGTTCGCCAAAGCGCGGGGGGTTGGATGTTTAGGAACTCTGTGCCCACCACGCGACTCGGCTGTGAACCTAAAACTACTCTGAAACCTAAAGCCTTTACTTTGAAAATTACAAGTGAGTCTCTGGGCGACAGCAAAGTTCCCCCGTGACTCCTGCGGCAGTCTGGCTGTTGTGACTATGTGCGAGAGTTACTCTCATTTAAAATACCTGGACATGTATCAATATGAGTTTTTAATTTTTATATACAACAAACCTGAAGAGCAATAATAAGGAAATATCTCCCACTGAGAAAAAGGTCTTTATGGCTGTTTCAAAGCTTGTACAGAAAGCACAAATGTAGCACTATTGCATGTTTATTGGAAGGAAAAGGTCATGTAAATATTGCTCACAGTCCAGCATCCCCTACTCCTCACCTCCCCACCCGACTGGAGGACCAGCGACCTGGCCGACCCCCGCACCCCGGCCAGCCCAAGTCCGCAGCAGTCGCTGCTCAGGCTCTGGTTTCCATCTGTGAGGCCAGACCGACGGCCCCGCCTCCCCGACAGGCTGCGGACAGCGCCGGCAGATTCCTAAGCTTGAACGCCAATGACGGCATCATGCTGGACGAGCGCCTGCGAGACCTGTTTTTAGGGCGAAGCTATAAAAACTTGAGAGAACCAAGCAAGCAGACGTTTCCTGAAAGTTCCCAGGAAAACCTGTACGGTAATACTTCAGATGTGTCAGACCACAAATCGTTTGGCTATTTCTGATTTTTAATAACACAAGTACTCAAGGATCAATAAAATAAAAGATTCTGTCCCTCATGGAGAATGCCAGATTTAGACAAAGGATCGCTGGAAAGTGGTTAAAAGCTGCCTTGCCATGAACAAGCCTGCGCAGTGTTACCTCATGAACACGGCCACAGAGCACCTCGCCGAGCACAGCGCACGGGGCTCGCAGAGGAGAGGGACCTGGGACAGGCCTCAGGTCAGAGGTGGCCAAGGAGGGAGTGGCCCCAGCCCAGGCCTGGCCTCCTGCCAACCTGGCCACGAGCAGGGGCAGGTCACCTGCCTGCCCAGCCTCAGGAACCTCCACTTCACCGTGATCTGCAGGACACCCACGTGCGGGGGCGTCGAAATCCTCACCATCCCCACTTGACGGACCACACAGCCGAGCCTCAGAGACAGCACAGCACAGCCAAGTGCACGCGGACAGGAAGAGGCAGCGCAGCACTCAGCCTGCACACGCGGTCACTCTGACAACGGTGGCAGTAAGGGGGGTACAGGGAGGACACGTCTGAGAGCGCCTGGTGTAGACGCTCTGATGCCTTCTTCAAGCGCACAGAGTACAGGCTCGGCCCTTGGTAACGTAGCCACTCGGATGCGGAGCTCTGGGAATTGGACACGGCTCTGAACAACTCCAACACATCTGAATTCTGCTGAAGACACGGATCTAAAATAGGAAAATCAAAGGCGCACAGTCTTGAGATCGAAGACATCTGAGCTTGGACACGGCGCTGTATGATGCTAAACTGCATCTCAGCCCCCGGACCACACAGTGCCGTGACTCAGCGCCGCTTCCCGAGGGCCGTGAAGCACACACGGCGCCGACGGAGAAAACCGAGGGGCTGAAGAACAGAGCCCAGATGAGGCCAAGGTGTCACGCTTAGGAATCCGCCAGCCAGCTGAATGCAGGTGTAATTGAACTTGGGGAACAACATTCCTCAAAACACGGCTGGAGCTGATCACATCTCACACACTTGCCTCATTGCCAGCACATAACGGGAAGCCACTTTCTGAAGAAATCTCACAGCGGTGTGTTTCTTAGTATGTTTTCATAAATCTAGTTAATCATTGTACAATGACGGATTTTCTGGATTAAGATATCTTATATAAGCTGAATTGCTAATTGCTAAAAGGGACCCAAAAGTGAGGAAATGGAGTTGAGGGGAGAGATTTGAGGAGTCAGCTCAAGGAAGAAAGGGGCCCTGAGTTAGAGGGGAACAGGACAGGGACACAGCAATGAAGACAACCCCATGAGAGATGGGCCGACAGGGAATATTCCAGGGGTGCTAAGGCAGGTCCAAGGGCCCCGTGGCAGGGAGCAGTAAGACTCGGCCAGCGACTTACACGACAGCAGCTCTGTGGGGCAAAGGTCCCACAAAGACTGGAGACGGGGACCCCAGGAAAGAGACATTTTGCAGGAAGCCTTGAGAGCCAGAATGGAGGAATCTGGGTTTGACAAAAGGCAACAGGACGCAGCGTGCCGAGAAGTGACATGATAAAAATGGCTGCGGAAAGATTATCCCAGCAGCTGTGTGTAGGATGGTTTCAAGCCGAGAGAGACTGGAGGCGGGGATCTGCTAAAAGAATGTTCTCCTAATTCAGCACAGTGTGCGGAGGGCGAGGCCGGGCACAGAGCCTAGCGGAGGGAAGGAGGCTCTCGCGGCATGAGGGATCCCGGCCGGTCCTCGGTTTCCCCATCTGTAGAATGTGAGGCTTGCCCAGACTGTATTTCTGCTTTCTGACTCAACAGATTTCTGTTCTGAGACCCCAGATAAGATCTCCAGGAAAGCTGGACATGAAACCAGGGAGAAGGAAACAAAATAAATCTTGACTTTCACACCTAAACAAGGCCTCGTTTGGCAAATTAAAGTTCACGCATTTTTTATTGTTTTAAAATCTTCTCAAATATGTAAGATTTCTTCCATGCAAATTAAAAACCGATTAGAGAACATTCCCAGTAGCAGATTGACAGTTCCCAGCCTAACCAGGCCCTCAAATGCCACCCAGCGACTGCACCATCCTCCCGCCGGCTCTGTCAGGGCCTGGCGCGGCCTTCCCGCCGCCCGCACCTCCTGCTCATTTCCTGATGGCCCGAGCCCATCCCCCTCTCCCACCGCGTGTACCGCCAGCACCCCCAGGGACACCGGGCCCGGTTCACTCACACGCACACGACCACCTTGGCGATAGTCCAGCCACACCAGTGACAGCACGACCCAAAGGCTCCTCCGCGGTCAGGCCCTGGGCTGCCCTGCCCTGCCAGCCACGACTGTCATAACACGCCACGAGCCCCACGGTCCCCAAGCACTGGCCCGGCTCGGAGCACTGTTTGGGCGCCACGTGCAGTGGGCCGCTGCGTCGCCCAGAACCCGTCACAACCTGGCTCTCCGCCACCTCCGCGCTCCGCACGTGGCCAACCCTGGAGCCACGTTCCATCGCAGAACAGTCGAAAGTTCCGAGCTAACTCTCACGTGCTGTGTTCCCACAAAGTCAGCACCGCCAGGCGCCGTCCCAGCCGACAGCAGCCGCACGTGACCGGGGCGCCCACAACCGCTCCCGCCGCCAACTCCGGGAGGGGCCGAGCCTCCGTGCGCGTGGCCGGTGCACGCGGCCGGTGCCCAGCTGCTGCCCGGCCTCAGGCCTCGACGTGAACGCGCTTCCCCCACGCTGCAGGCTGCTCCCACCGCCAGAGCGGAATTGCAATCATGATTATAAAAAACACTTTTAAGCAATTTAATTATTTTACGCTTAACATTTATCTCCCTCCACAGACCCTTAATCCAGCAAAGAACATCCTTATTTATTAAAACATCCCCGATGCCCAGCACGGCGTTTGGCACCCTGGCAGGTTATCAATAAGTCAATAAGTATATCAAGCGAATAAATGACTCATGAGTGACAAACACGGAATTAATGTCCTCTTCTGCACGCACCAAAAAGTGTCTCCTGAAGGACCATGTTGCCAGCGAGCTTCTAGAAATCCAGCCAGAGTTGTCCAGACTATCCCACGTTGCTCGGATGCTCTGCCCGATGGACTGAAAACACACGTCCCGGGACAGCGCACACGGCCTGTCAGCTCCTCCCCTGACTCCAGACGTCCGACTAATAATCAGTCCTTTCTGAGGAAACAGGGGACACCGACACTGCAGCCCTGCTCTCTCACCGAGGTTCCCTCCGCCTCTCAGGCACGGCACCCACACAGGGGACGACGGACGTACAAAATCCACGCTTACGGTGCCTTGCGCCTGGCCTCGCCCCACTCGCCCTGGGAGCCCCTGGATTTTCAGGGAAAGACCTGTCCCCTGGTCTAAGGTACAACGAAGTCTGTCCGAGCCAACATCAAATGGAACTGTTTCCATAAAATCCAGAAGTATCTCACGGATGGAGCTGGCAGCAGGATGTCGCCGTAACTGCAGACAAATTCTGTCAAGGTCCCGCAAAGAAGCCCCGGGAGAGGTGCCCAAGCGCAGCCCGAGGTCCCCCAGAGGCTGCAGAAACGACCCAGAAATCCCGCCCCGCACCCCCCACGCCTGCACCGCGCGGGCCCCCGACAGGAGCAGTCACCGCTCGATCCTCACTCAGACCCACGCAGGTGACGGAGCTCCCCCCTCGGGAAGAGGCGCAAAGCCACGTGGGCAAGGGCCAGGCGTCAGCGGAACACGCCTGTCGCCCTCCTTGGCTGGCGTCGCACGGGCTGCGCATGCGCCTCTCGCCGCACCCGCCGGCCACCCAGGCCAGGCGTGGCCAAGGAAAGCAGTGATTACTTATCTCGCCTGACTACCTTGGATACCTTAGAGGACACACAGCGTGTTTAACCAACAGACAAAGCTCCACCTGCTGAGCTGGGGCACGTTTCCTACCTACAGTGTTTGAACGAACGAACAGAAAAGAGCTCAAGGCAGCTTCTCGCGAGTCCACCAACCGCGCCTCTGATGACTCCTCCCCACCCCACTCTCGGCCCTGACTCTGTTTCCCTACAATTTCCCAGGCGTCTGTGCCGTCCAGGGCCGGGGCGGGAACTTCTCGTTCCCACGTCTGCCCCCATCTCAGAGACCCTGAGGGGGCCTCGTATCTTACAGTAATTCCAGTTCTCTCCTAGCGTAAGTGTTCACCAAGCATAACTACGGTTTATTAGTAAATAGCCTCTGCTCCTCCTGGAGGTTGGACGGCCGTTTCCCCACCGACAGAGCTTAAGGATGAGGACACCACGGCCGAATCAACCAGAAACACCTGAGAGAGACCTGAGCCCGCCTGACTTCCCAAGTGTCGGTTTCCTCCGGAAAATCTCTAGAGTTCGTGTTCTGAGATACGGAGCAGAGATTCCTCAGAAGTCAATACTGTTTTCTCTCCTCTGCAGAAGTCACACCCACCGTACTGCCCCCAGGCCTAAACATTTAGGGTTACGTCCCACTCGTAAAGGCTTCCTGACTTCTCAACACCTGTTTTCACGTTTGCCAGAGAGCAATGGTATTAAATATTATAGCACTCAACCGGAACACGCTGAGTTGAAAGACATTCTCAAGCTTGCAATGCTTGTCCTTTTGAGGACAGGTAGGGGACCACTAACTGCACAGTGACCACAGTTTTTGCCACAGAAATAATTCTTGGGAAGCAGGATGAGCATGAGTCTGCTCAAATGGAAAAGAATAAAATATTTGCAAGGAAGACTGTTTGAGAAACCCCAGTGCAGCTGCAGCGGCGGCCCCCGCCAAGTGCTGAGAGGACTCCCCGGCTCGGCCACGAGTGTCCACGGCGAGACTCTCCCGGCTGCCTCGCCAGGGTCCAGCGCGAGTGTCCTCCACGGCGGGAGCCTGAGCTTGGTGACTGCGCATTCCGGAACCTCCCCATTCATAGGTTTCCGAAGGGAACGTAAACCGCCTTCTCGGCAGAACCACTGTCCAGTGCTAGCAAAGGGCCCCAGAGCCCGAAGCCAGGAAGCCGTGACTCCTCAGAGGGGCCACCACCCGACTCCAGACCCCTGGGCCTGCACCGCGCACCGGCCGGGCCCTGCCCGCCAGGGGTGTCTGGGTGCTCAGGCCGGCGCCACCTCTCTGCTCAGGTGACCATTCGGTTTGTGCTTCTTGCCTGACTGCGGACCCCGGGGGAGCAACGCCGGTCTCACCTGCGCTTTTCCGTACCAGGGCGGGACCTGGACACACACAGGCGCTAACACAGCAGGGCGGTCGCGGGCTCTGCTCCTGCTCCCGCCGGCGCAACAGCAGGCTGGGAGTTATCCGCACGCTCGCTGCCGCTTGTCTACTCTATGGCAGGAAACCGGACACACGGTTCTGTCCACACCGACCGACCAAGCAGCCCAGCGTGGGGCAAAGAGCGGGCGTCCACCGGCCCCTCCTGGGATCCCAGCGCCAGGCCAGAGACCCCAAGGGGGCCCTCTTCTAAGCTAACAGCAAACGGCTACTTCCCTAAGGAGAAAAAATAATACACCTGAAGAAAAGGTCAGATGAAGCAAGATTTGAAACCTGTTGTAAGGACAGGAAGGGACGGACACGCAGCCAGAGGTTGACATCCCACCTCTTGATTCGCCTTCCGTAAAGTCTTTAAAGGAGAAAATTCGGCAGCGGGTGAGAGAGGGAGGAAGGCAACAGCCTCCGAAGGAACAATCGCGGAAACATCCGCAGCAACAATGAACAGGTGTTTCCAACCCGAAAGGCCGCATGAGATGGGCGTGGCTGAGGGCACCTGAGATGGGCGTGGCTGAGGGCACCTGAGATGGGCGTGGCTGGGGGGGCACCTGAGATGGGCGTGGCTGAGGACACCTGTTCGCTGACAGAAGCGTCAGGAAGGAGAAACTTCAACCTGCCACGATCGGCCCATTCACCATCTCAGATGGAAAGAGCTTGGGCCGGGGACAGATATTTTGGAATAGATCTATTTTTAGACGGGACATTTTTCAGAAACTAAATTTAGCCAGCTTGAATTCTTTTTTAAAAATGCAATCCCATTAAGCCTTTTGAAATAGGAAATCTACGTTTCATTACAAAGACAGGACGCAGCGTTCCCTGCTCAGCCTGAAACACAGGAGCCAGTGAGTGCCAGGTGCCACACTCGGCAGACACACACGGGCGGCTGGTGCCCTGGGGAGACTGAGGCATGCAGACATGTGGATGTGTGCTCCAGCTGCCATGAAAGTCAAATGTCAAAAACGTGTGGCCATTCACTGTTTTTAAAATAATTTACTTGTTGTTTTTAAAAAGTCATGTTTTAATTTGCCTTTTTGTTATCATTCAAATGTTTATTAACCAAAATATTGACTTTTATTAATTTTCTGTTTATAATTCTTTGTCCATTTTTATGCATTCAGGAAAAAATCTTTCTATGGTAAGAATATTAACCCATTTTTAAGGATAAGAACAACGGTGCTTCCAAGCTCACCATGCACTTTAGTTTTATTCGAGGAGGCACAGAAAAGATTCTAAATGCCTCTGTCAGCCCTACCGATCCTTCCCCTGGTTGTTTTCCCTCTTGGTTTCTCTTGTTACCTTTAATCTGCAAAGTCCTTCCCTGTGCACAGCCGGCTCCCCCTCGCCCGTCTCTCAGGGTATCCAGAGGGTGCAGAGGGGGCACCGTGCCCATCAGGGACACGAGCTCCTCTCAGAGGCCGTCTGGCTCCAGTCGGGAGACTCCTGAGAAAGTCCACATCCACGCAGTGGGTCAGGGTCCACGTCAAATCCCCGGAACCCGCAGATGTGACCTTATCTGGAAGAGGGGTCTTTGCAGATGTGATAAATTGAGGGTCTTCAGATAAGGGTCAGATAACCCTAACCCTGACCCTGACCTTTATCTGAGTGGGCCCTAAATGCATCCACACGTGTCCTCAGAGAGAGGCTGTGAGACAGAAGAGGACAGACATGGGGAAGAGGAGGCAGCGGCTGGAGCGATGCAGCCACTGGTCCAGGACGCCAGGCCCCCGGGAGCCGCAGGGGCAGGAGGACCCTCCCTGCAGCCGGCACAGCTCCGAGTCACCTTGGCCTTGGCCTTGCAGCCTCCAGAGCCACAAGAGAACACACACCTGTCCTTTCAACCCACCTGGTTTGTGGTGATTTGTTGCAGTAGCGCCATGATACTAAACATACCTGTTAATCAGGTATTTTCCTGATTCTTTTCCTAGGAATGTATTGGAGAAGAATAATCTAGATTTTCAGAAAATATTGAAAAAGATATTACCCACAGAATAATGGCCAAATATTTTCCTAAGCAACTTAGATGCTGGACAATAGGGAAATAGTTGAATCATTTTGCATACAGGAATATTATACATCAATTAAAATCAAATCATCAAAGAATATTTTGAATATAATGGGCAAATTCTTAGAAAAGAATATAAAGTGAAAAAAACAGGACAGTTTCCAATTTTGGTTTAAAAAATAATTAGAGGAAGGCTGGAAGGATGCACACCAAGAAACCACAATTATTTCTAGGTCGGGGAATTATTGGAGACTTGCAACACATTAATAATTTCTAAATACTTAGCAGATAATGTGACCAGAAAACAAAAGAAAATGTATGAAAGTAGCCCAACTTGCCTCCAATTTCACCACCAGACATGGCAGAGAACAAAACATATCCCGGGAGAGAAGAGACTCGAAGATGTAACTAACACGATGCCAGTTAACGGGAAGAAAGGATCTGGCAGCTGGAAAGCCACTGCCAACGTGTACGACAAAGTGCCAACGTGTACGACCTCCGCGTGTGCCTGTCCTCGTCCACGGGAAATCGCTGAGTACTTTTCACGGAACGTCCCACACGGGCAACAGAGGGAACACTCTAAAGGAACAGTGCTGGATTCACAGCCATGCATGGCCACTGCCTGACCTCTGCACGGTCCTCAGTGGGGCCGTCAACAAACTTACAACGCTGCCGGTCTAGGTGTACCGATATGTATGGTAAGCATCTTTCTTTCTTTCTTTCTCTCTTTCTCTCTCTCTTTTTTTTTTTTTACAACTTTAAATCAGTTTATTGACACAGTAACACAACACACTTGCCTCCCATCCTCTCACCCAGTCTAGCTGTCTTCCCCTTTCTCTCCCCTTAGAACAAGCTGTTCAGTGACAGTAGTCCTACCCCTAGGCCTGCGGAGCAGGGTCTCAGGCACTACTTAGAACCTGTTAGGGGAGGCAGTAAGCACTATACTCAGCCAGCCAGAAGCACTCTTTCTCTCTCTCTTTCTCTCTCTCTTTCTTTCTCTCTCTCTCTCTCTCTCTCTCTGTGTTTCTTTCTTTCTTTCTTTCAACAGTCTCGCCCTGTTGCCCTGGCTAGAGTGCCGTGGCTTCAGCCTAGCTCACAGCAACCTCAAACTCCTGGGCTCAAGCGATCCTCCTGCCTCAGCCTCCCGAGTAGCTGGGACTACAGGCATGCGCCACCATGTATATTTTTTTCTATATATATTTTTAGTTGTCCAGATAATTTCTTTCTATTTTTTAGTAGAGACGGGGTCTCACTCTTGCTCAGGCTGGTCTCGAACTCCTGACCTTGAGCGATCCACCTGCCTCGGCCTCCCAGAGTGCTGGGATTACAGGCGTGAGCCACCGCGCCCGACCAAGCTTTCAAAAATACTAAAATGTGTTGTAAACTGATACGAGATGCTGTATTTTCTGCCTTCTCCATAGTTTGGGCTCCAGAGCTTTGCTGGGAGAAAACAAAAGGCAGGTGAGGGCTTCCCCCCTTGGGCCACAGCGGGTGCTGGACACACCCACCTGCCACGGGCAGGGAGCCCACGGCCGCCCTCCAGCCCACTTGAGCGAGCACAACTGAGCTGCTCTGGAAGCTGAGTCTGGGAGGAAGGGGACCATGGTGGGGAGCGCCTGGCCTCACCCCTCAGCTGCACAGCACCATGGTCTCATCTTCTGCCCCCGTCTCCCCAGCCTTCCTGGCGGTCTGCCCGCGGCAGGTCAACCACGGCTTTCCGCCATGCTTACTTCTGCCAGAGTTTGTTTTTTGGACTTGGGATCAGGTGACAGGTAAATCCAATCATGTAATTAATGTAACAATGACTGATAAATCATGAATTTTTACAAGGCGTAAAAATTTGGATTTGCAGAGCTTCCTGCCTCCCTATTTGCTTTACAACATCTTTACAATCTTTTTATTGGACAGACACATAAGGCCCTTAAGACTTTGTTAAGTAACAAAAGTATTGCTTGCCATGGTAATTTATAAATTCAGAAGAGCAGTCGTAGGGTGGTGGCCGACGCCTCTCTCCTGATTTCTGGGAGAGGCGGCTTCTCCCCAGGACGCCCCTCTGGGGTCGCCAGGGACAGATCCGCCCAGAAGGGCCCATTAGGATTAATGGAGCCCAAAACAACGGTCCCTTTGCTCTGGCTGGTAACTGGTCAGACACACGAGACGTGAGGGAGGGATTCTGGAGGACTTCCAGTAAGATTTCTGTGCTGGAAATGTGAAACAAAGCAGGTTCCCCTAACAGAAAGGTTGGCTGGTCACGAGACCCCTCCCCGCTCCTGGCCTCGGCAGGTAAGGCTGATGGGCGACGGCTGAGCCCACACACCCTCCCACGCAGGCTCCTCCCCCGGCAGAGGAGGATGCATGGTGGCCGTGCAGACCTCACCCGCGATGACAGCAGAGGCACAAGACGCAAGAGCCTGGGGACAGAGGGACCACCGGCCACAGAGACCCACCTGTGTCAAGTGAAGGCTCCAGGGGTGGTTGTCC
Organism: Varecia variegata; assembly: GCA_028533085.1. Taxonomy (NCBI): domain Eukaryota; kingdom Metazoa; phylum Chordata; class Mammalia; order Primates; family Lemuridae; genus Varecia; species Varecia variegata. The sequence continues at coordinate 23,308,340 of CM052451.1, forward strand.
CTGCAGCTGTGCTCCCTAAAGATGACCCAGCCCTTCCTCCAACACCTTCAGGGCTGACGCGAGGCCAGAGGACACCTGTCAGGAAGGAGGGAGGCCTGGGTCACGGAGGAGACTCCGCTGTGACCCTGTGACAGGAGCTAACGTATACTCCCATGCAGGTTGTTTTGAGTGTGACCTTCTATAACGGAAGCCAAAAGATTTCTGATACTAATGGACAAAAAAAGAAAGAAAGAGTATCAACACCACCGTCAGTCTGAGCACTGTAGCTGAAGGGCTGGTTTTCGGACCTGCGCTGGTTCAGCAAAGGTGGCCCAGACACCTCGTGCTCGGCCACGTCTCAGGTGCTCGGGATACAACAGCAGCCAAACTGGATAAAACCCTCTGCCCCACAGAACAGTGCCGCGGATTCCAGATTCCAGCCCAACGGTGTGGCCTGCGGCCTGGCCAGACCACGCCTGTGACCTTGGACCAGTCACCCAACCTCTCTTCCTCAGTTTCCTCACCTGCAACCTGCAGGTGGTGATGTACTGACCTCAAGGGCAGGTGCAAGAATTAAGCGAGTTAATGTGGGTAACACGCCCAGCAGGGTGCCAGCACACATGCTCAGTCACACGGTACGTGAGAAGGTAGCCAGGGAGACAGAGCAACACTCAGCATGTGACCAGCCTCACTGAGAAGCCTGAGCAGGAAGATCTGGAGAAAGGGAAGCTGAGCCCCTGTCCTGGGGAGCCCACGCAGTGGTGCAACGCCCACCCCAGGGGCCACGACAGCTTGGGGACGGTGGGAGGCCGGGGTGCCGGCAGCAGGGCCTGAGGGGATGAACTCAGAAGGCGGGTGTGGACCCCGCATGCAGCCTGCCTGTACTCTGAGCGCCTGTGGACCAGAGTGGGCTGGCAGGGCCCCACCCTGGGTGCTGGACACGCCCCCACTCTCTCCTCTGTGCTCCACATGCAGCAGCTTCAGGGACGTGGGCCGATACTGTTCACGCCGCCCTGTGATCTGTTGTCTCCACTTAACACGATACTAACACCTTTTTGTAGTGTTACATACTTTCATCTTTTTAATGGCAGTGTATTTCTTATAATGTGGCCATACCATAACGAACCCATTCAATCTCCTGCTCTTGCTGGTTTCCAGGGTCACACTAGGAAACAAAACCGGGGTGAACGTCTGCTCAGTTCACGTCCTCTCTGTTCATCACTTTGTCCTTAGGATGAGCTCCCAGAAGTGAAATTGCCGGGATAGTTACATGCAAAGAAGGGTCTTGTTTACTTGAGTGCTGTGACCCTTAAGAAAACATCAGAGAAGCACTCGGTGAGTAAACTGGAGACTAGGAAATAAATGGCTGCTTTAAAGAACTCTGTAGCTCACCTATCACAGCAAAATAAGGCTTTGGATCCAATTATAGTGATAACCTAGAACACTTTGTTGTAGACCCAGAAATGTTACCCTCCAAAACAGCCATGATGAAAGTTTGAAACTACAACTGCCAACTTTCTATGTAAATTTCTAAATGATCTATAGTATAGATTCTATACTAAGTTTTTTTGTTTGTTTGTTTGTTTTTGAGACAGAGTCTCACTCTGTTGCCTGGGCTAGAGTGCCGTGGCTTCAGCCTAGCTCACAGCAACCTCAAACTCCTGGGCTCAAGCGATCCTCCTGCCTCAGCCTCCCAAGTAGCTGGGACTACAGGTGTGCACCACCACACCCGGCTAATTTTTTCTATATATTTTTAGTTGTCCAGCTAATTTTCTTTCTATTTTCAGTAGAGACGGGGTCTCGCTCTTGCTCAGGCTGGTCTCGAACTCCTGACCTTGAGCAATCCTCCCGCCTCGGCCTCCCAGACTGCTAGGATTATAGGCGTGAGCCACTGCGCGCGGCCTATATTAAGTTTTTAACAGAGTCGGAAAACAGATGTTCAGAAATTTGTTCAGAAACTGTCAAAATATAACAAAGAATGTCATAAAAATGGTAATTACTTTTAAAAGAGCCAAAGGTTTCCATTCCAAGGCAAATGAAAAAAGCCTATAGAACCACTGCTGTGCTACCAGTTTCGTGTCTCAATCCCACACGTGACCCAGAGCAGCAGTGGGCAAAACACAGACATGGGACCCTCCACTGCCGCACACCAGGAGCTAACTGGCCGCAGACTGACTTGCTCTTTCAAATATTTATGGAGTAACACAGCCTGAAACACTGCGCCCCTTCACGCCACCTCCGCAGCACCAAGGACAGCGCCCGGCACGTGGCATGAGGCTTGGGGACCCACAGCACGGCAGGCACGACCCCGCCCCGAGAGAGGCACGGCACAGGCTTGGGGATGACTTCATTCTGACCTCAGGGCCGGGGAAGCCACAGGGCAAGTGGCATCTCAACTAGGGCTGCAAGAATAAATACGAGGAAAAGCTAGAAAAGAAAAAATTGTGAAGTGTGGGCAACGCAGGAGTCCTGCTGGTGCCTGGCCGAGTCAGGGACAGGGGAGGACACGGAGCAGTGAGAGCCCAAGCACCACAGACGGGCGCCATGAGGAAAGCGGAGGGCGACTCGGCGTCGTGAGGGATGGGACACGCCTGTGCCGAGAGCACTCGCTCATCAGACGGACGCTCGACGCGGCTCTATAGCCACCTGAGAGAACCACCCAGACAAGGCGCCCTTCCTCACAGAGGACGCCTGAGGCACAAGGCGGCGTGAGGTACACCACCATGGCGCACACAGAGACCCCCGGCCCATCTCACGGGGGAGATGAGCAGAGAGAACAGCTTCTAAGCTCTTGCTGGTGAAGCAGGGAGAGAGGAGGGAAGCTGCTGAGGGTCGGAGACAACAGTGACAAGGACTCCGTAGCTTCGTGTGTTGTAGGACATATGAAGATACATCAAACTCAACAAACTTGAGTTTTCCACAGAATACACAACATGAAGTCACAGGAACCTTTGACACTAAACTACCACAGATTAGTGGCTGACACAAAGTCCTGTCTCCCGTACCCACATAGCCCACTGCAGGCCATGGGAATGACGTGGAAATAGCGTGTAAACCATTAGACCATCCCACAGGTTGTTCACATGTGTTTTGCTTTTGGTTTCTTTCAAAGTCTCCTCCTAGACACTCTCAGGAAGGACACTTCTGTGTTTGCACAATTGTTATGTTAAGCAACTCCAACCCTGCATGCGGGATCGACCCTGAGAACACCTTTCATGATTTAGCACTGGGGAAAGCTTTTCTTCTCCGAACATGAGTGTGCAGTATCCACCCTGACGAAGTGATCAAGTGAGGGTTTGTGGTGCTGGTTTTTGTTGATTTGACTCCCAGGAGGCTCAGGGTCAAATGTGATACCCAAACAATCACATTGACCCTTGTGTTTACTGTGTTTGTTTTCTCTGATTTTCTGTTTCTATTTTATTGACATTTCTGCCCTTGTCCTTTTGTGGTTGAGTCAAACGTTTCAGAAAGGAGTAGCAAAAGAGATACACAAATAAGTAAAAGAAGACTAGAAATAATAAGTATCAGATTTTTGTGGGAATTCAGAGAATGGCTTGATAACTTCCATCACAGGCTGGCTCTAACCAGGCCCCAGTTTTATTTCTTCATTTCTCCAGGATAGAATTGTCAAGACTTATTGTGCATTTACTATGTGAACTATTCTTAATGCCTTACAGCCACCAGTCCGTTTAATCCTCCTGACAACCCTGTCAAGTTACATTGTATTTGCCCCTCTTTTGGTGATGAAGAGACTGAAATACAGTGAGGTCAAATAAATGGCCAAATGCCACCGGGCTGCGTGGGCTGGCGGCAGAACCTGCGCTTAGTGACCACCTCCTCCTGCCACTGTGGAAGCTGCTCGTCGGCACTGTGCGAAAATCACAGGACAGATGTTTGTTAAGCACAAGAGGATATTTTTCGTATTGTCTGACTTAAAATACATACTCTCTGGGCCCTAGGAGGTCATTTCCATTTTTTTCTTTTGTGCAGAGTATGGAATACCATTTTAAAGACAATTACAACCAATTACAGTCACAAGGTTACTTTTTAAAAATTTTTGCTACAATGTTATGGATGGGCTGGTTCCAAATGTTTATTCATTTTAGAAACAATTAAAGTTTTCTCCTTTTTACTGTAGATACACACAAGAAGTGTACTAGATAAAAACATTACTTGAAGATGAACAAATCTTGCCCTACAATAAATAAGAGCTTTATCATGGAAATTTTCAAACAAACCAAAAACCTGTACACCCCGTTTGATTGACAGGGACAGAAAGCCCAGTTCAAAGGGAGAACGTCCTGGTTTTACATGACTGAAAATCCAGGTGCAGTGATGGTTTCAGGTACCACTCGGTCCAGGGCTTCCAACAACGCCAGCAGGACACGCTGCCCCATGTAAACCATGGCTCCTTCCCCACAGACAGGCGTGGGCTTTACTTTCAGGCAGGCCGTCCTGCGAGGCTGTGAGGTCCTACATCTTCCTAACGCTTTCCTCAAAAGCTACATAAAATTTCAGTCTCGAATGAATTCTGTTCTTAAGAGAGGGACAGGACCCCAGGGCTTCCTCTGGCCAACAGCAGCCCGCTGTGAAGCAGACAACAGGCCCCCCACAGGCAGACCCTCATCGTGGGGAGGGGTAGCTCTCCGGAGGAAATCAGCACGCCGTCATCTTAGAGAGGTAAATTCATACTGAACGGCAGATACACCAGAAGTCCACTATGTAATAAAATTGGCCTCGTAAGTTCAACTCCTAAAGGTCCACTAGGAAGAGTGGGATAGTTGAAGAGCAAAGGCAGCAGACACCCAGCGTGAGGACACTGTCAGCAGACTGGGAGAGGCGTGCCCCCTTAGGAGCACCTGCAACCAACGCCTGTCACGGGGACATCAGAACAGCCAAAGAAACAGCAGTCACCTTGCAGCGGCAAAACCAAGGCACCATGTGAGAAAACTTGTGAGCTTCAGATCAGCTTTTTCGTAGCAGATGAAGTCAGCACACAGAACAATGGCATGAAAAAGGAAAAACAGTGGTTCACATACAAACGCCAAATCTGTCACTTGTCACGGCTGGTAAGCCCTGGAAGGGAAAGTGACTAAGAGCAGACGCAGGATTTAAACTGCAGTCCCCACACCCGACAAGCCATGCCTGTGTCAGTGTGAGTGCCTGTAGCTCAGCCTCCCTAAAATTGAGAGTGTTTTCCCACGAATACACAGGAAATCACCACGCTCAGTCTTTGCACTCAAGTACCTAGGAAACAACAGAACATATTCAAGAAGTTGGCAATTGGCTAGATTCCAATGATGAAAAATAACTCGTCAGTAAAACTATGGTTGATTAAGAATAATTTTTAACTGCATAAGATGTTTGCCCACTAACTTCCTGTATGGTAGTCTATAGTTCTTTTATAACCAACATGCTGGCAGGGCTCTGAATACGACGCCCATCTGGCCAAAATGATGAATCATAGCTATTTTTATTGTATCCAATGAATGACCATGGCATATCCATTCTAAGGGTCAATAAATAATACATTTAATTAACATCCTTTTAAAATCTATAATCAAAGTGTACAGTATTCAACTCCTTGGAAAACTGAGGAATCATGAAGTTTTTCCTCAAATATAATTATGAAAAATTATAGCATTTCTTCAGTTTCAACATTATGGAAGATAATGTCTTAAAAACAGAGAAAAAAATCCTCTAACACTTAAAAAAATATTACAGCCCTTTAGTTTAAGAATTGGTCAGTTCTGGGTACACAGAACCCAGTGTGATTTAAAATTCTGGGAAGCACATTTTTGCTTTTAATATTTAATTGAAATTTCTACCAATTTCAAAAATGAAGCAGATAAAAATAGAAAAAGCCATAGATTGCCATAGAAGGACATATGTATGTGATTGGGGAGAAATAATGCGATGTAATCTGAATTCCAAAAAAATTAAAAATATTGTTAATTAAAATCACAAGTAGCCTGAGACATACCAAAAATATCAGTAAATAAATACGTGTTTATGTATGCCTAAAGCAGTAGCACTTTGGATAATCATATTATAAGTGCAAACTTCTTTGGAAGGCAAGGAAATAAATGTTTAATGCTGTGAAAAGTTGACTTAGAATGCTTATCTGAGAAAACATCTTTGTGGTGAGAAAACTGTAATTGTAGTTAGTCCATCCTTTTTGATTATTTGACATAGCACTCATTTTGCCTACTAAGCTTGCCCTTCAACCTAAAATGTGATCTACAGATGGGACACGACAGATCAATAGAGCAAGTCATTCCACGCCTAATGACTTCTCACCGAGGAACAGAGACTGCAAAGGAGAGTTCAGGACGGGGTGGGCAGGGCTCACAGACACAGAGTCCACTCCCTTGCTGGCCATGGCTGGGAACAGATCCCACGGCCACCAAAGCGCTGATGTTGGTGAGATGTCTCTGGTGACGGGGGACAGTGCCGGATGGTTCAGGACAGGCCTGTTGCCGGGTTGTCCTGCTATGTCGTGGGCCTCACAGCCCAGATGTGCTGGAGCAGAGAGTGTTCCCTGTGGCCTGCTCGTCATGTTGCCAGATGTAGGGTGTAAAATATTCTAATTTGTTCTCTTCCAAGCAACAAAAAAGTCACACCACCTAAAAGGAAATGTATGCACACGCTACAATTACTATTGGAGCCAAACCTGTGAGTCACCCAGCTGCCTGCACAAGACAGTTTGGCTACTGCAAAATCCTGATTAATGACTTTTTAAAAAAAAACCCAGAGTAACAACTGGACCTGCCAAAAATTATTTTTTTCATCATTTCACCATTTTTTGCCTTGGTTACCTGTTACTTTGTTCAGAGACTATGAAGGAAGTGCCATGAAAATGGTGCTACATGGCACACCAGCCTCCAACCTAAAGTGTCCCCTCCAGGGCGTGCGCAGGAGGGGCGGTTGGGGCAGCGCTGAGACCTGAGAACAGCGACCTTCCCAACATGCGCCTGGACTCCGGCTGTGCCATAATAACCGGTTACCTCCTAATTGCAAATATAATTAATTCACCATCTGCAAAAAAGAGTCTCCTGTGAAGCACAGACCACTGGGGTGTTGACTTCCAATCAGATCCACTGTCCCTCGGTGATGCCGGAGCCCGACCCAGGCCGGGCGCGCCCTCCGGAGCTCTGGAGAGGACAGGGGAGCCGCTGCGCTTCGTGCTCCGGCCCGAACCACCCCCAGCCCGGCTGGCAGAGTTCATCGCACAGGATGGATTCGCCGCCGATCGTTTCTAATCGATACAGGACAGCCGCCACTGACCAGTCACGAACTCCGGCCCAGCCCGGCCCCCGTGGCCGAGCGCTCGGAGAAGCACACGCAGGGCCGGAGTCGCGTCCGCGAAGTGGGAAGAGCCGCGGCCGGGCAGGCGCCTGAGTCCCCAGCACGCCCGGCCCGGCCCGGCCCGCGCCCGCGCCCACTCCCACCTGCGCGCCTCACGCGTCTCTGCAGGCACGGTGCCTTGTCGCCCCCACCTCCTCCAACTCTTGCTCTAGAGACCCCTCCCCAGGTCCCCAGTCCAGTTTTCTCTGAAGCCTCGGAGCACAGCGCTCGCTGCGCGCGGAGGAGCCGGGCGGGGAGAAGCGCCCCCACCCCGCCCGGCCCGCCGCCCCCCACCCCTGGCTGCGCAGGGCTGTAATAATTACATCCTCATTATTTCTCCTGCAATCGTTAGCGAAGGAGCCCGAGAACAGCAACAGCCGCTGCCGGGGGAGGCTTAGTTACAAAATCCTGAGCTGGGTAGCGCCTCGCTTAGCAACCACCCCGAAAAAAGCCCCCGTGCTCCTCGCTCGCACTTGGAGAGCCGGGCGGCGGCCACCCCCTCCCGGCGCACCCCCCAGCCCCTGGCTGCCGCAGCCGCCTCAGCCAGGCAGAGTGGTCTCTCTTGGCCTCCCCGGCCATCCCCGCGACCCCCGCGCGTTCTGCCAGGGCTCTGGCTGGCACCTTTCATCCATCCCCAGCCCGTCGGCGCTCCCACCTGGGCTTGGGGGAGGGGGGTGCAGTTTTCAGGCCGCCGCCCCCATTCCTTCGCGGCTGCCCCACCTGAGCCGGCTGCAGCCCCTCGCCCGCCGGCGCCCCCCAGACTGTGCCCTCTCCCCGCGGGGCGGGGCATCTCACACCTCCGCGGCGCCAGCTGCTGCAGCCCCGGAGCCTAGGGGCACCCCCAGCCCAGGCCAGCAGCGACGCGCACAGCCCAGCGAGGAGCTGAACGCCGGACCCCGGCACAGGCTGTCTGTCCCTGGGGGTCCCCGCGCTCCAGCCCCGGCGGGCAGTGCGTCCCTCAGCCGCCCCCGGCCCCCGCGCAGCCGCCCTCGCAGCGATCTCGCGGGTCGGTCACGCCGCGCCACCCCCTCCCCGGTCCTGGCTGCCTCGACGGCTCCCGCCGCCCCGCGCCCCGGTCCCCGCGCGCCCCGGTCCAGCGGACCGGCGCTGCTCGCACCTTCCTCAGCGCGGACATCCTCGGGCGCTTCTAGTTCAGCAGGTGCCGGGCGACATGGCGAAGTGGCCGAGCCCTCAGGCCGGGCGGCGCGCGCAACCCAGCCGCCGGCTCCCGATGCTCGCGGCTCGGTAGGTCCGCCGGGGTCCGTCGGTCCACGGTGGGTCCGATCGCCGCCGCCACCGCCGCCGCTGCCGCGCGCTCCGACCACGCTCGAGCCCGGCGCACGGTCGGTCCTCACGGCCGGCGCCTGCGCACTCGGCGCCGGGGAGGCACCGGCGCACTGGGGGGCGGCCGGCGCGCGCTCCGTCTGGGGAAGGGCCGGGCGCCCGCGCGCCTCGGGGGAGCGCCCAGCGGCCACTAGGGCCAGCCCGGCTGCCCCGGCCCCCTCGCGCACCGCGGGGAGCGCGCGCACAGCAGCCCCGCCCGGCCCAACTGTTGAGCAGGGAGCGCAGGTCATCCCGGCGCCGGGCGCGGGGCGCAGGGCGCAGAGCAGGACGCGCTCGGCCTCCACGCTGCACGCGCAAGCCGCGCTCAGGCGCTGCAAAGTTAGCAGGAGAACCCGACTCACACCTCTCGGCACCGGGGAAGGTCCAGCCCACACTGGACTGAGATAAGGGACGCGCCGGCGCATCGGTGCGACGGGTTCGTGCGCGCTGTGAAGGCTCCTCCACACCTGAGGGGCTACCGGGCGGAGAGAGGACGCGGACGACAGCGCTCGCTCCCCGCCTGCCCGGCATTCCGCTGCGGGAGTCGCTGCTGCTGTGGGTGCTGCGGGCGGAACCTCCCACGATTTCCACAGCGTCCTCTCCTGAGATGAACTGTGCCCGTGGTGTCTCCACAGGAAAGAGGGATCCACCGTGGTGTCCCCAGACCCCACTACCAGCAGTCTCTTCATTAACAAACCAGGTGGAGACGCCGTGAACGCCCTCAGATGGGGCCGCTGCCTCCTGAGTTTGCTGTCAGCAGAGGAAGGAGGGAGAGTTAATCCAGTAGGAGGGGGGTCAACCACCCGCAGCCGTCCGGAAAATGCAGCAACATTGGCCATTATTTCGACAGAGCCGACCTGACCTGGGCAAGTCACTTAGTTCCACTTTAGCTGTGAGGTTAAAATGAGATAAAAGATGTGAAAACAACTTAAACACCAAGATGAAAGTGTATAGAAGGACGGATAGGGGTTCAAATAGAAGGGCGTTAGGAGATCAAACTATTAGAAATGGGCAGACCAATCTTTTCCAGAAATTCCAAGGTTCCAAGTCTCCTTTGTAAGATTTTTCTATATAATCAGTCCCTCAAATAGTGATCAATGTCGGTTTATTTCCAAAGCAGGGAGCTACACGATGAAGCAGATACTAAGATGAATCGAAGGCATCTGACCACGTCCAATTTCTCCGCGGTGTTTCCAGCATCTTCCAGTTTGTCTCCACTGTCAAAAAACGGCGAATTGAGTGTGCCAAACCTCAACCAAAAATATGGATTCTAGACCAATCTCTTTTCATTTTACAATGCCCTCTCACTTTACTCTCCTCCTCTCCATGTCTGCCCTCGGCTCTTCATTTTTAAGAAAGGTACTTATTTATTCTTTCATGCAACAGCAACAAAAATAGCACACGTGTCCAGAGTGCCCATGTGGCACTCTCACTGCGTGAGCAAAATAGACAGAACATCACTGGCCCCACCGAGCTTTCAGTCTGGAGAGGAGCCAATTTATTACAAAAATTACACAAGTAACATATAATTGCAAAGATACTTGTCTAAAGGAAAGATATTGGGTGTTATTGAAAATGTAGAAAAGGCAACTCATATAGTTTGTGATATCAGGGAAGAACCCTTTGAGGAAGTTGTAATTACATCTCACTCTGGGTTCTCCCTCAAGTAGGGGCTGGGATGTGGATTTGGGTGCAGGTAGTTTACTTGGGAGACTGATCCCAGGAAGCTAACTTAGTGAGACAAGGAAGGAGGGAAAGCTAAGGAATGATGTCTTGGTGACTGGGCACCCCTGTGGGCAACTGGGGCTCAACCCCCCTGCAGACCCTCTGGAAGGCAGCACCTTTTTCCAGCTAACTCCATCTCCCCATGATTAGGGGCTGTTCCCCCACTCTCCTCACCCCCACGTCCCCAGCTGAGCATCTCTGATAGCTTCAAAGAAAGCCCAAGGCCCGCCAGCAGGGTCTCAGAGGAAGCAGGTGACCCACAGCCAAGGCTGCAGTCACGGGTGGCACCTGCCAGAGCCCTGAGAAATGTCATTTCGGCAAGAAAGAGCAGAGTGTGCAAGGGGTCTGGGCAGAAGGAAGCACAGGCTTGTAGACGCAGAGAGGCAGAAGGACTCAGTGATTTTTCTTTTAACTGAATAGTCAAAACAACCAAAACTAAGTGAGCAAGGGAGAGGGCAGCAGGAAAGTGGCTGGAGAGGCAGTCTCTTAGAATACTGTAAGGGCTTTGAATTGTGTTCTACACACAGTGACGTTTGATGTAGGATTGAGCAGCACAATAAGATTTTCTTCATAGACAATCACATCATTTGCAAACAAATACTTTCATTTCTCCTTTTCCATGCCTTTCCTATGCCTTTTATTTCCTTTTCTTCCGTTACTGCATGAGCTAAGATTTCCAGTACGATGTTGAAAACCAGTGGTGGGAGGGGACAACCTTGCCTCATTTCCAGTCTTCGTGGGAAAGCTTCTAGTTTTTCACCATTAAGCATGTTAGCAGTAGGGTTTTGTAGCTGTTCTTTATCAAGCTGAAAAAGTTATCCTCTATTCATAGCTGGCTGAGAGGGTTTTTGTTTTTGTTTTTTAATCATGAATAGGTGTTGGGTTTTGGTTTTTTTTTGTTGTTGTTGTTTGTTTGTTTGTTTTTGAGACAGAGTCTCACTCTGTTTACCAGACTAGAGTGCCGTGGCTTCAGCCTAGCTCACAGCAACCTCAAACTCCTGGGCTCGAGCAATCCTCCTGCCTCAGACTCCCGAGTAGCTGGGACTACAGGCATGTGCCACCATGCCTGGCTAATTTTTTCTATATATATGTTTTTAGCTGTCCATATAATTTCTTTCTATTTTTAGTAGAGACGGGGTCTTGCTTTTGCTCAGGCTGATCTCAAACTCCTGAGCTCAAACAATCTGCCCGCCTTGGCCTCCGAGAGTGCTAGGATTACAGGCGTGAGCCACCGCGCCTGGCCAGGTGTTGGGTTTTGTCAAATGCTTTTTCTGCATCTGTTGATGAGTGTGTGATTTTTCTTCTATATCCTGTGCTGTGATGGTTTACATTCAGTGTATTTTGAATGGCAGCGAGATTTTTAAAAAGATCATTTTGGCTGCTGTGAAGAGGTGATGGTAGGGTGGGAGTGAGAAAACAAGAGTGGGATTGGGAGATCAATTTTAAAATGCCCAGAGAAATCCTAGTAGGAGATGAAGACACAAATCAGGCAGTGGAACTAGGAAATGTGCAAGCAGAAAGACTCGATGTGACTTTGGGGGTGGGCCATGTAGCGAGCACACAGGAGCCAACAGTGATGCTCATGTCTGACACAGCAGCTGGGTGGACAGTGCTCCTGGGAGACCACAGAGTGTCACATGAGGACCGAGAAGCTGGTGGCCTGTGGGTCCTAGGGACTTCGGCAGGAGCAGATGGAGTGACAGGTGGAAGAAGGTGTCACAGTGGAGACTGGTTTTGAGGTCAACTCTTTCAAGAAGTGTGGGTGTGAAGGAGGTTGAAGAAACAGGGCTAGAGGACAGACCTGGTTCCTGGGAAGACTGCATTGTGAGAAAGCCCTGAGTAGGCCCAATGCCCGTGGGAACAACGAAGTGGACAAGTCTGAGATGCAGCCTAATCTAGGGAGCTATCCAAATGCACATGCTCCTCGGTACTCAGTGTTCAGTACCAATTTGATCAGGGCAAACTGGCACACACATTTTCTCTCTGTGTGTGTACGGGTGTGTGTGTTCCGTCTTCGAAAACCCTCCAGCTACTGCCCCATTTCCCTGGTCCAACCAGAGAATGGTCAAGATTCAATGTCTTCAATTCGTCCTCAAAACTCTATGAATTTCCATCCAGCATCTGCTTCTGCCACTGCAACAAAATCACTGCTATCAAAGTCACCGATGCCCTGCCCTTGACAAATCCAGCTGTCCATCACCTGAAGACCTGTCCGCATCATTTAGACAGATGTCCCTTCTCTGACTGGGCTTCAGGGCTGCTCCAGGTCCCCTTCCTCCCTGGCCACACCCTCTCTGAGCTGCAGCCGGGACCTCATCTCCTGACTGCCCACAGGTTAGAGCCCCTCAGGGCTCAGTGCCAGGACCACTTTTCTGCTCTGTCCACTCCCTCACGGACTCAGACATTTAAACATCTCCTGAGCATCCCAAACTTAACAAGTCTGAAACAGCGCACCCAACAAAGATCCTCCCAGAGGGTCTCCTCCACATCAGTGCAACTCCAGACTTCTGGTTTCCAGAAAAAAGCCTGGCACCATCTCAGATGTCTCTTTTTCTGTCATAGCCTACTTTGATGGATCAGAAGTGTCTTTGGCCCTTCCCTCACATGTACACAGTCCAGCTAGTTCCTCCCACAGCCTGGGGGCTCCCACTCGGAGGCCAGTAATGGACATGTTCTTGTCTCAGTGGACTCAAACAGGCCTCCACGCCTGCACCCAGCACAGGGCTGAGCACCTTCCTAAAATGCACGTCAGATCATTTCACTCCTCTGCTCAAAACTGGCTGATGATTTTCCATCCCACTCCTTGGACCATCCAAACAGCTCCCAGCAGGACCTGCCCAGCACACACCTGCCCGTCTGGACCTCACTGCTCCCTCATACTGGCCTCTGGCTCTTCCCCAACACAGGCGGCTCCTGGACCACTGGTCTTTGTCCGGGGACCTCCTTTCCTGGACACCACCATGCCTGTGCTCGATGACCTCTGAAGAGGCTCCCTGGCCCTGATCTCCACTCCTTCCCCTTCATCTTTCTCCAAAGTACCCCTGGGATGTCCTCAATACTGGGCCTTGTCTCCCTCCTCCCCTCAGACCATCCAGGGACGGATCCCCAGCACGTGGAACAGTGCCGACCTACACACTCCACAGGTGCCTCTATGAAGAAATGAATTCAAGGAAGAGGAGGAAGAGCACGAAACTGGGAGGCCTCAGGGCAGACCAGGTGAAGGGGGGCTGGAGGCAGCATTGTCTCTGGGACTCTCAAGAGTCTCGCAGAGAACACGTGTCCCAGGGAGGGCCCGGGGAGGACGAGGAGCCTGCCGAGGAGGGAGGCCCAGGGAAGAGGTGTGACCCAGAAAGGAGGACAGCCCAGGGAGGAGGCGGAACTCAGGGAGGAGGAAGGCCCCAGGAGGAGGGAGACCCAGGGAGGAGAACGGCCCGGGAGGGAGACCCAGGGAGGGGGACGGCCCCGGGAGGAGGGAGACCCAGGGAGGAGGGCGGCCCCAGGAGGACGGAGAAGCCAGGGAGGAGGACGGCCCCGGGAGGAGGGAGACCCAGGGAGGAGGACGGCCCCGGGAGGAGGGAGACCCAGGGAGGGGGACGGCCCCAGGAGGACGGAGAAGCCAGGGAGGAGGACGGCCCCGGGAGGAGGGAGACCCAGGGAGAGGGGCGGCCCCGGGAGGAGGGAGACCCAGGGAGGAGGACGGCCCGGGGAGAGGGACGGCCCCGGGAGGAGGGAGACCCAGGGAGGGGGACGGCCCCGGGAGGAGGGGTAGCAGGCACGTGGGCGCCGGGGTGGGCAGGAGGGGCCGTCCTCCCTCCAGCCTCCTGGGCCTCGTCTTCGCCACAGCATCCTTTCCGGCGCTCCCAGCCTCAGTCCTGCTCCTGCATGGAACAGGCAGCCCAGGCGTCCCCGTCCAGCGCTCAGGACTCGGTCGGCTGGGCCTGGATCCCCGCCCCCGCCCCCGCCCCCGGCCGCCACTTCCCTGCGCGCATGCTCCGCAGCGCGGCTCCAAGAGGCGGAGTGTGAGGGCCGCGGGGCACGCCCACATCCTCCATTCCAACCCATCCAAGGCCGGGTCACGGCTGACTGACAGCCACCGGCAGGAGCCCCGGATCCGGATTGGACGCTCCTGCCCCTGTGGGCGGGCCTAGGAGGGCAGAATCCGGAAGCGCAACGCACGCACGTCCCGCTCTCGCCGGAAGACGGGTCGGCGGGCTGGGGTCGCGTCATGGCGGCGCGCCGGAGACACGGTAGGCGCGGGCCCAGGGTTGGGGCAGGGACGGGGGGCTGGGGGCGCGTCCACACAGACCCCAGGTCCCGCTCTTGGCCCCAGATCTGGTGCTGACTCCAGACTCGACCCCAGACCCCGGCCCACTTCTTTCAGACCCCACCTCAGACCCCGGCGCACCTCCCCCCAAAATGGCCGCGGACCCGGCCGTGGCTTGGCTGAGCAGCCCTCGGGAGTGGTGGGGGGTGCGCAGCTCTCAGGGGGTCCCAGGCGCCCTCCAGGGTGGGCCTGCAGCCAGCAACGTCCCCAGAAAGAGCAACAAAAACCTCCGAGCCCCAGTTCCTGTGTCTGAGCGGTGGAGACAATGCTGTTCACCTGCGGTGCCCCTAAGTGTGGGGGCAGGTACTACTGTGTGTTAAATACTGCTGTGATGGTGAAAGTCGGCCTCCAGGGCAGGAGAGGGGACCGAACCGGGTAGCCGGGCCCTGCCTGGAGCGGGCGCTCAAGCCCGCCGCAAAACCCGCTGTCCCAGCCGTCCCGTTGTCACATGGGTGTCCATGTACCTGGAGTAATTCCTGCCGTGATTCTCCTTTTTCCTTGTCTGTGTTTAAAACTGGCAATGATCGTGTTTTTGCCCTCCGAAATAAAAAGTCACTGGCAACTATATAGTTAAAAAAACATTTACTTAAAAAAAAAAGAAAAACCAATTTCTCACAAGGCAGAATTATGCAGAAAAATATAGTTGCAACTGTATGTCTTACCTTTTAGAAAAACACCCTGCTGGGGCCCTCTTCCCCTGACTCACCTACTAGGCTTCTAAAACCGGGTCATCGCACAGAATGAAAATGACCCACCAGTTTTTAAACGATCAGACGTTAGGCTGCAGCGTGGACATTGGCTGTCTTAGCACCACGACTCCCTTGCATAGGCCCTCCCTGGGGGTAGGGCTGAGGCGTCCTGTCCACTCAGTGTGCAGTGAGCTGGGGCGGTGGTGTTCCTCCCTGGCTCATGTTAACTGGGTGCTGAGGTGAGCTGGGGCGGTGGTGTTCCTCCCTGGCTGATGTTAACTCGGTGCTGAGGTGAGCTGGGGTGGTGGTGTTCCTCCCTGGCTCATGTTAACTC
>CM052451.1:23324560-23353121 GCA_028533085.1 Varecia variegata
GCGGGGCGGGCCACGGGGCAGCAGGTGGGAGACACAGGCCTGGCTGAGGGCAAGAGGGATGAGCTGCCACCTGGGCCAGCAGCACAGGAGGGAGCACAGTTTTGTAAGCAGAGTTGCTCCCTCTGGCTCTGGGCGAGGCAGCAGGTGCAGGGGCACCCCGGGGTCCCTGTGTCCCCTGTGATATCTGCGTTGAGCCTGACACCCTCCCGTGCAGATGGCGCAGGTCCTGTCTGTGGGAGCCCCTGTGGGGCAGAAGTTCTGTGAGTTCAGTCCAAGACCCATCTAATGAAAAAGCAAGTGGAATGAACTGGAAAGTACAGTTAAGTTTCCCTGCAGTTTATGATTTTTAATAGAGCAGCTCCCCGCATGGCTGCTGGACTCCTGGCGGTGCTAGCCCGGCCCTCCCTGGCGAGCAGACGTCTCCCAGCGTGGCCAGCGGCAGGCCAGCCCCAGACACACCTGCTGTCTACTCGGCTGGAGTTGCTGCCAGTCCTTAATGGGCGGGTGGCAGCCCCCATGAGTGCAAAGTGTTCGTGAACGTTAGTGATACAGTACGTGTGCCTAGAAAACTCCACGAGGAAAACCAGTGGACAAAGTTTGCTCAGAATATTTTATTTCTTCTTTTTTTCTTTTTAGACAGGGTCTCTCCTGTCACCCAAGCCGGAGTGCAGTGTCCCCACCACAGCTCGCCGCAGCCTCGAGCTCCCAGGTGCCAGCAGTGCGCCCACCTCGGCCTCCCACACCGCTGGGACACAGGTGCTGCAGTGCCTGGCTTGCTTCTTTTTCTCCAGTGCTAAAGTTTTGGTAGAGAGTGATTATTTAGTGAATTTCCACTACTTATGTGAGGATACGATGTCTGACTGATCATGGTTTGAGACTCTGATGGTGTCCCATTTGAGTGTTATTTCTGGCCTTACTTGGAGTACTGTTTTTCTTTTAATTAATATTCCAGAAAGCTTGTCAACTCTTGCATAAATCTTAGCTAATTATTTTTCCATTTATAATTCTGTTACAAAACTCATTAAGAATCTTTTATTCATTGAGTTAACATACTATACCAAACATTTCTTCTCATGAAGTGATATAATGCTATCATCAATTTATTCCTTTATCTCCAGATTATAGGCAAAGGTTAAATACTTTGCCTCATTGTAGGGGTAAAATGAAAAAGAAACAGTGATTATCATTGTGAAGAAAGCTATGGGTAGACCAGCATATGTTCAGAAGGCATTTCAACATAGTTTTTACTGAAAAGAGAAAATTTAAAATACCAGATTTCCAAAAAATATAACAACCCCAAGAAAATTTAAATTTCAAATGCCTGTTAAAACGAGACAGGCAGATGTCAGGATGAACAAGGGAATAACTAGAGCAGTATTTATTGAGACGGGAATTTTTCAGTTTTCTTTAAACTGATGAAATAATTTGTTTTGTTTTTGTGTTGTGGTTTTAGTGAAAATGTTCTGGGAGATTTTCTCCAATGCAACAGGCTGGGTAAGGAGGGAAAATCAAACTTGCCCGGTGACACTTCCTACTAATGGTCATTTCTGGTCTTATTTTCAGTAGCATTTTTCATTTAAATATGGCTTTTTTAAAGCCTGCCAACTCTTACTTCAAAGTCTAAGCACTTTTCCATACATAGGTCTATCAAGTGAAGACTCTAAAAGGAATGTCGTAAACCTGTTTTTATTCTGTGTTATTTTCTCTCAATGGGGAGCGTTAACAGTCAGTGACTTCCCGCAGGCTCGCGGCCCTGTCGGCCTTGCGCTTCTCACGAGCTCTTTTGGACTTTTTCTCCTTGCATCCCCAGATGAGCTGCACATGTGTTTTTCTCTGAAAGTTACACTTTTCCAAGAGACACTCGTTTATAGGGATGATAAAAGTTTTGCAGGTTTTGGTCAGCGTATCACAAATGGGCTGTTATTTCTAATCTTTCCCATCACCAACAATCTTTCTTTCTCATCCCCACTTGTTAGATTTTAGGTCAAATAACACGTTGCGGAAGAGTTTAGGACTGGACCGGTTCACCACCAGCCATTAAACGTTCTGTTCTTTTTAGGGTTCATGTGTTTAGTTTTCATAGTGTCTGATTTCCAAAGAACGCTTTACTGAAAGATTTTTTTTTTGGTTTACGTCTTTCAGTTGAAACAGCAAGTTTGGGCAGCAGTCCTTTGTGAAAACTGCACCAAGATGACTTAATTCCCCCGTGCAAGGAGCCTTAGTTTTGTTTGATGTTGCAGCATATTAATTTTGGATGATTCCCCCACACCGGCCTTCTGTTACTGTCTGTCATTTCCCACTTCTGATTGCCTGGTCTGCTTGGAAATCGAGTTTGTCTTCCTGCAGGGTTTTTTTTTCGATTGACATTAAACACCCATCCCTGCCTTTTTATTTTCCGGTGATTGCTTTTTGACAGATGCCAGAGCTTCAAGTTGAAACTCGCTCCTGCTGCTGGAAGAGGAGCACATTGATGAGGTGTGGGAAAAACGAGGACCGAGCTGGCCTCGGGTTTCTGGGGGGCGTCGGCATCTGCCGTGACCACTAAGCACTTTTTATTAATATCTGGCCCGAGTGACACCTCGGAGCACTGGGGAGTTCCTCTTGCACCGTTTCACCAGCTCTGTTGGGTGAGTTTTTTGTTTTGTTTTTAACACTTCACAAATTAAGGAGAAAAGAGACTTTTGACCTTTAACTTGATTGTTTAGCCTACGTCTGTAGTACATAAACACACACACAAAAACACACTAGGTCAAAAAAGCATTTCAACAAACCAAAAATGAGAAACACTTTTTAGAAATTATACTTTACAATGTTCTGGTTATTCTGAGGAAAAAAACCCTTCATTTATGTTCTGCTTTTAATATTAATCACAAAGTAGAGTTGGCCCATTGGAAGACGTACTGCGTGTCCTGAGTTAAGCCCATGTTTGCACAAAGCGGCCCGGCGGCTCACAGGGGCCTTACTCCATTGGTAGCCCTAGCGGTTCGTGGCTGCTCATGTGGTTTGGGTCCACAAGAGCGGATTGTTTCTATGTAAATAAACACGGGAGCACGCAGAGGACAGTCAGAGCCCGTCCTCATCTCCTGACCTGTGGCCCATGGTGCTGTGGCCGTACCCCTGGACACCCGGGTGCCGTCCAGCACCACAGCTGCAGACTCGCGAGCTCGTCCTGCTCCAGGGGACAGTCGTGCAGATGTTAGACCATGTGGTGCCACGTCCTCCCACCCGGCAGTCTCAAGTGCTGGGGTAAAGTGACACCAGCAGTGTTAGTAGAGAGTAATTATTGATATTTCAATTCTGCTTTTTAAACTTTGCTCTTTTAAAACTGATTTTAAAAAATTAAAATCACATTATTTAAAAAAATTCTTTATGCTTTATATTGCAGAGCTGAAAATATATAGTCATGTATATTTGTCAGCAAAATTATTTTATTTTTAGATACCTGGATATTTGGATTAAGTTGGGTTAAGATGTATTAATGTTCTTGTTGAGGACAAAAACTCCCACTTTATAAGAAGATACCCATTTTGACATCTAAGATCCTCTGTTCTCATGCCTTTTGTAGTATAGTTTATAAATAATTCATGGATCGTGGATAATGTGTCCTAACACCAGCATTTGCCGGTATTTAATATCCAAGTCATGCCTTGGTAACCAGCTCCTCTCGGAGAGGAGCTGTGTGTCAAGCGTGCGTCTTCTGTGGTAGTTCGTAGGGACAAGTGGGAATGGGCTTCTTGCACACGTTCGTTTTGCAGGACACGTGTGCCCCAGGAGGGATGGGGCACCGGAGACGTCCTCGGGAAGCGTGTGCGGTGGGAGAAGATGCACGTATGAGGCTTTAAAACACGCCAGCGCACGGTGGGCGTCCCCTCAGCCACTTGGGTTTGCAGGATGCTTAAACCAGTGTAGCTTAGGGTAACGAAAGGTTTTCTTCCTGTTTTAGTGTTTTGGACTGCTGCGCTCACATTCAAAACTAAAAAGGAAACTGCCTTTCCCATTTGATAGAGGGTGGACGGTGTCGGTGTCTCGACTTTGATGAATTAGCACATCTGTGTCCACGGCGTCCTTCCCACTCCCGGCCTCCATGTGACGGAGAACTTCAAGGACTAAACCTTTACGCTCACATTGTGTCTATGCCGACCTCTGTTTAACAGTGTTCAACCTGCGTTCCTAGGTCCCACCCGCTCTCCTTGGTAACCGCCCATCATTCCGGGCATCGGCTTTGCCGTCTCACGGTCGGTGGGTGGGCGTGGCCGGGTGGGTGGGCGTCCTTTCTCTTCGCACGGGCGTGCCGGCCTTGCCGCTGCTGACATCTCTGCCACCTCCGTCTACTGCTCAGGTGTCTTATTTGTCTCTGCGGATGTCTAAGACCTTCCTGCCCCACTGACGGCTCATCTGTGCAAAGTGGTTGGCGGCTCTCGAGCAAGGACTGACGTGGTCAGATGCGCTGGGCAGATAATAGCGATGGCCGCGAGCACACCTCGTGCCTGCCTGCTTTCCAGACACCTGGCTCCTTGGGGAAGGGGCTGGATCCAGGTCTGGGGCACAGGGACCCCGTAGCCTCCTGCGGTGCCCGAGAGGGCCTGAGCTGGCAGGAGGGCCAGGCGTGGCCGAGGGCACCGTCCAGGCTGAGGGCCTGCCAGGGGCCAGCACTGGGGTGATTTGAGCAGGAAGATACCTGATAATAGTACAGGTTGTCACCCCTAGAACAAATGAGATGTCCGTGAGTCTGTAAATGAACCAGTAATGAGAAGGCAGCAGTCCAGTCAGCAAGTAAGTGGGGAGCCGGCCCGTCTGCTGTGCAGCACGTTCCACCTAATAAACGTGGACGGGGCGAGGGGTCGACACCACCGTGGGCCACAGCAGCACCACAGCCGAGGCTGCTGCGGGCAGCGCCCCCCGCAGATGCTGAAATTAGCAAGTGAATTTGAGGAGAAGGAGGACTTGGTCTCAAAGTATCTCCCCCAAGGTATTTATTACTTATAAAGGGAAAAGAGCAACTTTGCAGGGAGGAGCCCACATGGCGAGCAAGGCTCACGTCTGCAGAAGGGACACGGGTTGACTTCTGACCCCCAGCCTGGTGCATGAGGACACCCACCTGCGTCACTGTTGCCAAAAGTCAGTGACCCGTGTCTCACCACTGGCAGACGCCAGACAAGCCCAGATTAGGGCGATTCTACACAGTCACTGCTGAGGAAGACGGGAGGAAGTGAGGTCTGGGACGTGGTGGGTGTGGCTGGGAGCTGCCGGCTGGCGAGGCGTGAGGGTGGTCGAGTGCATGGAAGGGGACGTGGAAGGGAAGAAGGGGCCGGGCGTTGCGGGTGGCAGGTGTGCTCTGGGGGCCTGGGGGCTGAGCCAAGGGGGCGTGCGTCGTGGGTGACAGTGTTCTTCCTCTGGTTAAAACACACAGCAAACTAAAGTAAACAGGGAAGAAAGTCCACACACCTGTGAAACCGCGTCAGCGACGCAGAATTCTTTCCTCGACTGCAGGTGTCGGCATGTCCAGGTAGTGCCCTCCTGTGGGCAGTAAGGCGGGAGCTCGTCCCTGCCTGGCACTTCCTCCGCGGACCTGGCCGGCCGACCTCTGGCCCCCAGGCGCCATGCGGCCTGACCTTCAGAGAGGGCCTCTGACATCACAGATAGAGGAAGCAGCAGCACAGGTGCCTGGATTACACCACCTGGGCAGCACTGCTGTGGCCGTGCACCTGGGACCACTAGCACGTACCCCAGGGAGCTGGGTCAGCTGCAGGCTGCGCGGTGGGGATGGTGCGCATGCAGAAGTGTCTGTAGTCCCACAGGGACAGTGTCTGGGGTCCCACAGGGACGGTGTCTGTGGTCCCACAGGGACGGTGTCTGGGGTCCCACAGGGACGGTGTCTGGGGTCCCACAGGGACGGTGTCTGGGGTCCCTCGAGGGACGGTGTCTGGGTGTCCCTCGGGAATGGTGTCTGTGGTCCCACAGGGACAGTGTCTGGGGTCCCTCTGGGGACAGCATCTGGGGGTCCCCTAGGGACGGTGTCTAGGTCCTCTGGTGGGCAGTGTTGGGGTCCCTACGGTCAGAGGCTAGGAGTCCTGTGGGGACTGTGTCTGGGTTGTCCCTTGGGAGGCAGTTCCTGGGGGTTCTAGAGGCTGTGCCCCATGGGGGGCCTCCAAGCTTGGTTCTCAGGTGGTATTGCTGGGGTGTTTTTGTGTTTCTAAAAATAAAAGATTTATAAAAACTGCCATAAATTATTACTTTTGTTTCTTTTCTTCATTGTGTACCCTGATA
Source organism: Varecia variegata (assembly GCA_028533085.1). NCBI lineage: Eukaryota > Metazoa > Chordata > Mammalia > Primates > Lemuridae > Varecia > Varecia variegata. Next base: position 23,330,828 of record CM052451.1, read on the forward strand.
GTGTTTGTCGAAAAGGTGCTGCAGAGACTTTTTCCTGCCGTTCCAAGTGGCCAAGAGAAGAGGGAGCTGCAGACTCCGACTGCCCATAACCCACCCAGGGACGTGTCCCATGAGGACGTGTCCACTGAGGACGTGTCCTGTGAGGACGTGTCCCATGAGGACGTGTCTCAAGAGGACATGAGAGCCAAGCCTGTGCAGCTTCCGACAGGTGGGTGTTTTCAGGTGTGGCTGGATCACAGGTACTTGGTTTGACTCTGCCATCTGCCCCCATACCCGAGAGTGTGTCCCCTGGGCCGAGGCTTCTGCCTGCTGTCCCAGGCTTGCCCACGTCCTCACAGCACGTGGCAGGTGCGTGGTGGGGCCACGGTGAGACCCAGGAGCCCTCAGCCACAGCCGGGCTAGAGCACAGCTTTCTGCTGGGCGTTTACATGTTGCCCTCTGGCCATGGCAGTGTATCCTGTTGATACAGTTGTATTCCTCCATGTTGATACATTTGTATAACACTGTGTTGATACATTTGTATCTTATCCTATTGATATGTTGTATCCCGCTGTGTTGATACATTTGTATCCCGTCATGTTGATACAGTTATATCCCATCGTGTTGATACATTTGTATCCCATCATGTTGATACTTTCGTATCCCCTCCTGTTGATACATTGTATCCCCTCATTGATACGTTGTAGCCCATCATGTTGACACATTGTGTCCCATCATATTGAAACGTATCCCACTATGTTACTCTCCTACAATGTTTACCCATTCTACTGCTTTGTCTGTCTTCATTGTGTGTAGTTCTGCACCATAAAGAATAAGTCACCAGGTACCTTGTATAAGGTTTTGTTAGTGAATGTGTTTTTCTACCCTTGGGTAAAAACTGAGGAGTAGAATTACCAGGTCATAGCGTGGATGGATGTTTACCAGTGGGTGCGTCCATCACACGCTCCTGTGTTTGACTTTGGCAGTCTTTTTCTATCATAGCCCTTCGTGTGCATGTGAAGTCGTAACTCAGTGTGGTTTCGATTCCCTACTGACTGTGCTTTGATAACCTTTAAATTTGTGCTTACTGACCCTTGTGTCTCTTCTCTTAAGTGTCTAAGCTTTTTGCCCATTTAAAACAAGTGGATTATTTATCCTTTTATTATCAATTCTAAAAGCTATTTACATATTTTGGACACAAGCCCTTTGTCATATTAATTACCAAAAGTATTTTTCCCAGTCTTCTGTGGTTGCCTATTTGTTTTTTTATTACAGTATTTTGAAGAGCAGAAAATTTTAATTTTGATGAAGTATGAATTTAAATAATCCTAGATTGTTCCTGCTTCCTGGCTGGATATGTAGCTGACTTGCTCTTCTGGCAAAATACATGGCATATTAAAATCAGTATTTATGAGAGAGGCTAGATTCTGTTGAGGTATTTGATTTCATGTCTTTAATGAATTTAGTTGGAGAAACATTGATATAATCAGGCAAATAACTGTCTGATTACATTACGTGACATTGCCCAGTTCACGCTATTTTCCTTTTTTCTTTCAGACGGGGACACCGAGGTCCCATCTGGGAGGCGAATCTACACCGTGAGTCTGCCTCCAGAGGGGTACGTTCCCTGCACGCCAGAGCCAGAGAGCTGTCCGACCTCTGAGAACGTCTCCAGCAGTGAAGATTCAGAAGGTAAGAGGGGGAGGGAAGGTGAACACCTTTGCAGATACATGGTCGTCTCTCAGGTTTCCAGTATTGTACGTTAACTGCGTCCGGATTTGTAGCTGGGTGCGGGTGCAGCCACCGCCTTTCGTCAACCTCAGGGTGCACAGCCAGCGGACTCGGGCACAGAGTCTTGTAATGACAGGAGATGTGAAGTGGGAATGTGATTGTGTCCATGTTTGTTCATGCACTAGAAGTGTGGGATTAAATACATGAAAATGTTAATGGTATTTGTCTTGGTTTAGTAAAACTTGTTTTTCTTGATTTTTCAAGTTTTTTAAAATTTCCGAGATTGTATGTCAATTTTGTAATCAAGGGAATAATTTATTTTGTATCTCTTAGGAAAAAACTGAATTAGTTTAACTGCTCGTGCTGGCGACTGTCTCAGGAATGAGGGAAAAGGGTTGTGAGTACGGTTCCCGTGGGGTGGAAGAAGTGATGCTGCAGGTTGAGTTTTACCTGAGGGTGAAAGGGTGGTTTTCCCCGTATGTTGACTGTTTGAAAACTTCCTCTAGAGGAATTTAGAATTTTCAAATACAGATTTTCCTCAGGTAATTTTTAACAAGTATGAACTAAGAAACTCTATACTGTAAACCTTAGTTAATTTACATATCAAGAAAATGTGGTTTTCTCCTACATGGATCTTTCCGGCTTCCTGATTAAAGGATCAGAAACCATCAAACCCAAAATGGAGAACCAGGTGTTTAGGAAAAGCTCAGTTTCCCCTCTGATGTCACACATACATTCAACACAGAAGGCATCTGAGACCAAGTGTGGGGTCTCTCCCGCCAGCCGGCGGTGACAGTTCTGCAGTGACGGACGCCAGCGTCGTCCTTGGTCCCCAAGACTCCTAGACCCCAGTTGGGCCTCCAGAGCTTCTTGGAGGCTTCCAACTGGCTTCGAGTTGTGGACCCTTCGACCCCCTCTTTGGGCTCTATTAATCTGCTGGAGCAGCTCACAGAACTCAGGACACGTTTAGTGGATTGTCATAAAGGATGAGGGATGCCCAGGCGAGGTGCAGGGGATGGCAAGGAGCCCTGGAACCCGTCCTCTGGGTTGTCAGGGACATGTGACTGTCCTCAGGGTGTAGGGCAGGGCCCTGCCAAGACCTGCAGTCGGGAAGGCCAGGGAGGTTATGGTCCTGCCTCGGGCCCCCAGGCCTGCAGCGCCCAGCACTGAAGCAAGGGCTGTGCGAGTTGTGAGATGTGTGAATCTCCTAGCACCACACTCAGGAATGATGTATTCCCTTCCAGGCCCTATTGAAAATCTTTGAAACACAGTTATTAGATAAATAGATTATTTAACTAGAAAATTTAATTGTGTTCTTATGAAGACAAATTACTTTGGTGAATGTAATTCATTGTGTTCTTAATGTGTTTAATAAGAAAATATGCTGGGCTTGTTCACATGCCATTGTACACAGCTGGCTCTCACATGCTGGTGTTGCACACAGTTGGCTCTCACATGCTGGTACTGTACACAGCTGGCTCTCACATGCTAGTGTTGCACACAGCTGGCTCTCACATGCTGGTACTGTACACAGCTGGCTCTCACATGCTGGTGTTGCACACAGCTGGCTCTCACATGCTGGTACTGTACACAGCTGGCTCTCACATGCTGGTACTGTACACAGCTGGCTCTCACATGCTAGGATTGCACACAGTTGGCTCCCCCATCCCACCAGGGCGTAGAGGCTGGAGCCTGGGTGGAGCAGCCGACACCCTCCGCCGCTGACTCCCAGGTGGGCCTGGTTCTGACAGACTCCCTCACCGGGTCTGGCCTCTGCCTACCCAGACACTCGGATGCCACCCGGGTGTGTCCTTGTGCCCTGGGGCTGTCGCTGACCCGACCCTGCCGGTGCCGACGGCTCCTCCCTGCTTTAAATAGTGGCTCCTTCAGCTCAGTGTAACTCGGCGACGCTGACCGAAGACACTGGCTCGGCTTCTCCGAGCAGCTTCGAACAATTACTCATCAGATTCAGGCTGGAGGTTAACACCATTTAACTTTGAACACTCGTAACTCATCTCCAAGTGCTTCTACTTGCTTTTCTACTATCTGTTTATTTAAATACATTTTCCCCCTTGCCAACCCCGTGAGGTGGGCCACGGGAGGGCATTTGAAATGACAGGATGCGAGAGAGCCACGGGGGCTGAGGCAGGTGGCAGCGCCCAGGACGCCCGCAGGGGACAAGGGAACAGCTGGGGGGACGTCATAGGAGCCAGACAGAAGAGAAGAGTTTTTGAACATTTTCAGTTGCAATTTTAAGCAAAGAAATGTGAGATACAAAGGCAGAATGTTTAACTCAATCTTTTCAGATTAAGTCATTAAAACAGTTTTCTGAGCTATGTCATACCCTTTTCGTGGGTACACAGGGTAATCGGGACCCAGCAATGAACTCACTCTCATAGGCCTTTTGGATGTTTGTGTTGGGCTGTGTGCAGAGGCCTCAGGTGCAGAGACAGCAGGGGGGCCCTTGGCTCCAGGGGCTCACCCTTGTGGGGAGACTCGTAGGTCGTGGTCCGAGAGGCTGGCGAGTCATCTAAGGACCATGAAGTGGGAAGCAGTACCTTCCCTTGTGTGCGAGGCACTGACCTCACAGCTCGAGTGGGTCGAGGGCGCAGCAGGACGCTGGGGGGCCTCATGGTGGGCGGCAAGAGGGACACGTGTTAGGGCAGAAGGTGCCACGTGCGCCCCTGGGTGGGGCCGGAGCTGCAGGGGAGGCCCAGGGGAGAGGGATTCGGGACCAGAGTTTCAGGGGCTTTGGGTGGAGAAGCACGCGGTTGTGCTGCAGCTGTGGGGCGGTGCCGTCCGAGTCCGAGGAGCCGCACGACCCGGCGTGTGGTACAGGGGCACGGCCAGGGGTGGAGGAGTCAGAGGCCACTGGACACTGCCCCGAGGTGCGGCCTGCAGCCTGGGGACCTTCGGCAGCCCAGGCTGGAAGGAGGGAGTGTCAGTGGCGCAGGGCTAGAGTACAGTAGGCCAAGCGGCCACACCAGGGATTCATGTTCCCGGTGGCCAGCCGGGTTGTGACCTTGAGGTGAGAGTTACCACGTGGCGAATTGTTAGAAGAGGGAGCAAAGACCGCTGAAAATCCCTTTGCAACCATCTGGAGCCGAGCGAACCGAAAACACTATTCCAAGAGTCGTGTGACGAGCTCCGGTTATTAGAAGTTCACATTTCAGGGGGAGCAAGCGCCTCTCCTGAATTCCGTCACGGCAGACTCTGCTGGAATCCCTCCTCTCAGGATCCACAGCCAGTTGTAAAGGCCACTTCTTCCTCCAGTTTGGGAACACCCTGGTCTCACCTCATTTTCTCCCGCCTCGCTGAGCGCGCAGAGCTGAGCTGGCCCCGCGCTCCCCACGCGCAGCCCGTCCTGGGGCCACGGGGACCCACCGAGACGGCCGTGGTGGCCGGGCGCCTCATTCCCACGCCCAGCCTGGGAGGCTGCGCCCGGCGGCAGATCGTGCGACTTCTGTGCCTGAACTCTGCGTCAGGGGAGGGGGGCCCACGTGGAGGAACCGGAGCGTTCTCCGTTCTGGAACCGCCGTTTCTCTGGTGTGAAACGTGCGTGGCAGTAGCCCCTGTGTTAGTATTTCGTATTGTGACCAGAACCACTCGCGTCTCTCTTGCAAATGTCCAGTCTCTGTGGCAGCCCCAGTTTTTATCACCCCTGGTGGAGCGAGCGTCTACGCCCACCTCAGATCTGATCTACACGGAAGTCCCCCTTCGCGTCCGCTCTTCTGTGCCTGTTTCTGCTCTTCGCGGAGCTTCACTTGCCCGCGTCTGCGCGGCACATCTGCGTGCTGAACCGGGCGGCCAGCCCTGCAGCAGACGGCGGCAGGAGCCCCTCGCGTCTCCTTGGAAACGGAACTCGAACCGCGGGCTCTCCGCGTCAATTTTAGCTCCCGGCAGCCCTCCAGCCCCGCTGAGCCCGCGTCTGCGCGTGCGCAGCCCTCCAGCCCCGCTGAGCCCGCGTCTGCGCGTGCGTCGTGCAGGGGCGCGGTCCCGACTCAGCGGCTCGCGGGGCGCGTGTCTCGGCCGCCGTCTCCGCACGGCAGTCTCCTCCCAAGTTAAAGCCGTGTCCTTGTGAGCCGCGCTCTTCTGTCCCGTTTTCGTTTCAGTCTCCTTCCGTCCGTCGTCTGGGAGAGGGACTGAGCGTGCCCGCCGGCCCTGGCCCGGCTCCCGCGCCGGAGACGCCTCCCCGCGGCCCCGGCCGGACCAGGAGCTTGTCACCGTGAGAGCAGCCGCCCCGACCGGGACCGCAGACCAAGTTGTGGAACCTGGGAGCAGATGCTGCATTTACGGGTTTACACAGAAATGGATGGAGAGCTCGATTTGTGTGAACTAAAGAACAGGCCAGTCTTTGGCAAAGAGCCCCTCCTTTTCTGTATCCTCTGATCTTTGACATTGTTTTCCTAAAATGAAAATTCGTTTTTCTTGACAACAAAAATGCTTGAGTGGAAAAGCCAGGCACTACGGAAGGTGCGCAGGAAGTGAGACGTCACCTGGGCCACTGGGGAGACCTTGGAGTAAACGCCTGGTAACTGCTCCCTGCGCACAGTGTGCACACGCGCAGACCTGTGTAAACTGTGCCGTGTTACACACACTGTCCTGCCAGCTACCGCTTGCTTGTACTGCTATCATGGAAGTTTTTTCCTTCAGTACACACGGACATACGTCTGGGTTGCTGCGTTTCGGTGGCGTCAGGGCCCTGTGCATTCTGTCGGAAGTGAAGCCCTGGTTCCGGCCCTTTCTCTTTGGACGTTGCTGCTCTCGCTTCAGATCCATTAACAGAGAGGGAAACTATGTCTTGAAAGTTGTGGGGACTCGTGAAGTCCTCTTCACCCTGAGGGCGTTCAGGCGCCCGCTGCCCGAGTCCACGGGGCTGCCTCCCGCCGGCCGGGCCACCTGGTCAGAACTGGGTCCTCAAAGCCCAGACTCGACACGGAAACCCTTCTCCATGCCAGATCTTCTGCTCGGAAGGTGACTGCTCCGTCTGGGCTGAGGCCTCCGGGACCAGGGCCCTGCTGGCTGGGCGTTCTCTCTGCAAGGCCACGTCTGTGAGACCCCAGTGCTCACGTTGCTAAATGTGCATCGTCTGCATGTGTTATTACAAAGTTATCGTCCTGAATTTTAGGCAAACAGCAGACTATTGAAGTAATTTGATTCATCGTGTTGCTACTTTTTAAAGATTTGCTTTCATGTATATGGCTTAGATCAACATTACATAGAAGCTACTACTATTTACTTAGCATCCAGAAGAAGACATTGTTAACCTGAGGATAATTATCCAGAAGACATTGTTAACCTGAGGATAATTATCAGATGCAATTTGTAGCCTCAGCTTTGAATCTAGAATAAAACTCAAATTCCCTCTAAAATACTTAGTATTTCAGTGTCACCCAATGCAGCTGTGTGGATTAGAAAACTCGGAGGACTGGGCTATTTTTGGTACCTATTTCTACCCCAGCAGTTCCTCGGAATGTAGGAGCCAAGAGTAGCCGAGAAAATTTTGACAAACTGTGATTAGCATGTCTGAAAGGTATGTTTGGAATGGCAGATTTTCAAAAGTCACATTATAAATAGGCTTCTGGTTCCCACACGTGGCTTTTCCCATGGCTTTTGTGTGCTTGGTGTGAGGAGCCGGACTGTGGCCTTTGCTGGGGTCTGGAGCTGGTTGCAGGGTGGTTGCTCTCGGGGCATCCACGGCGCCTTGCCGTGGACCAGGCCTTGTGCCCACAGGGCTGGGGCTTCCAGGGAGCGGAAGAGAACGTGCCGAGGGTGTCATAGTTGTTCGGAGGAAGCTGCAGTGATGTTTGCTCCTTGACTTTGAGCTGATCCAGGCAGGCCAGGCTGCGGCCCCGGTTTCTGCCCTCCCGTCCTGGTTTCTGGGGCAACCTCACCTCCGACAAGGCTTTGAGGAAGCCTTGAGGTTGAAACTCTAGTTTCACCTGAGTGATGTCAGGTGTTAAGGAAAAGGTGGTTCCATGACACTCGATAAAGCGCGTGGGGCAGGCTTTACTCAGGCCTGTAGCGTGGGTGCAGGACCACGGCTGGGGGAGGGACCGGGATGGACTCCAAAGGCGGCCCGAGCAGGTGCGGGCTGAGGAGCAGGTGGGGTCAGGGATGGGAGTCTCTAAGGAGACGTGGGGTCTGGCTGAACTCCTGAGGATTCTTGCTGAGGACGGGCCGGGTGGGCCCCTGGGCATGGAGGGGCCCGGCCGGGTCTTGAGGGCGAGCAATACCGGGCTGGGGTTCTGGCCAAACCCTCTCCGTTCCTGCTAAAGCTGGATTTTGCAAGGACATGCCCAGAGGAGCCTGGGGGAGGTTCAGGACCTGGCAAAAGCTCAGCCAAGCAGCGTCCTTCCACCCAGAGGTAAGTGCAGCTCTGTTTTTAAGAAATGTTTCTGATTTGGCAAGAAACCGAGCAACGAGAAGGGAAACATTGTAAAGAACCGGGTTTGTGAGAACAAACAGGATCAGCAGTCGCAAAACAGATGCACCTGCGGCTTCTGCCACACTGTGAAAGTTCACTCTGCCTAAATGGAGAAATGTGGCTTCGCAATTATCTTCACGTTTTCCTCCTCCACATCACTGCCCTTGCATTCTTTCTAAAACCAGTCTCCTAGGAAACTTCTCTGTACCTCACATGTGAAAATTATTCTTTAACATCTTTTTTCTCAGTTGCCAAATACAGTAACCCATTGTGGTACGTCCACTACAATTACAGGCATGTGTTTTAGGTAGGACGTCACTTTTCTCTGAGTTCAGTAGGGTATTTGTCACAATGCTGTATTGTCTAGGAGCATTAGAAGCTTCGAGCTCTAGTGGGCAGCGCTCCGGGGGCTCGGCACGTGGGGCCTTGAGGCAGGAGAAGTGGGAAGCTGGGGCAGATCTGCTCCTGGGCCCCAGGAGTCCGTGGAAGGGGCTCAGTGGCTTGTGAGACGTGGGGTGTAGTCTGGGCGCTGTTGCTCACTGTCATGATGCGGATCCACGTGGTGTATGTTGGTGGCGTGTTCCTCACCTGCTGACAGTTCGTGTGTAGAGTCCTTCGGATTTTCTGTGTTTTCTCCGTCTGGTCAACCTCGCTTTTATTTCTGCCTTTCCAATTCCCGCACATTTTAATCTCTGTCTCACATCTTGCGCTTCCCGGACCCCCGGGCACAGGTGACCACAGGTGGCGACAGCGGGCGTCGCTGTTCCTTCCCGAACATCAGAGGAAGGTTTCCGCGTTTCGCCGCCATGTGTGACGGCAGCCGTGGGTTTTTGTAGAATCCTGCATGGGTCGGATTCTCCTTTTGCTGTCTGGTCTGATCTTACCACGTATCTCTGCATGCGCTGCTGCCAGAATCGATCAAACGCTTCGTGTCCCTGGAATCTCAGTATTTTATCTGGGCCTTCTGCGGCACAGTCTGTGAGAGCCGTTGGCCTGCGCCTCTCCTTTCTTGTGACCTCCTGGCCAGGTTTGGGGGGAAGACAATGCAGGCCTCGCAGGGCGGGGACTGTCACCCCCTTTTCTACGCTCTGGAGGTGTTTGGGGGGGGGCATTGGACTTTCCTCAAATGTTTAGTCAGTCACAGGTGAATCCACCTAGGCCTGAAGTTCTTTCGTGGGGTTATTTTTAACTAAAGATTCAATTTTTAGAATAGGTATAGGACTATTAAACTTTCTGTTTTGGCCTGGCATGGTGGCTCACGCCTGTAATTCTAGCATCTGGGAGGCCGAGGTAGGAGCATCACTTGAGGTCAGGAGTTTGAGACCAGCCTGAGCAAGAGTGAGACCCCGTCTCTACCAAAAAAAAAAAAAAAAAATTAGCTGGTGTGATGGTGGTGCCTATAGTCCCAGCTACTCAGGAGGCTGAGGCGGGAGGATCTCTCCACCCCAAGAGTTGGAGGCTGCAGTGAGCTAGATTGTGCCACTGCACTCTAGCCCGGGCCACAGAGCAAGACTCTGTCTCATAGAAAAAAAAAAAAAAAGGTTTTCTGTTTCTTCAGATGGCTGTTGGGTAAATTGTACTTTCCTCAGAATTCTCCATTGCATACAGATCATCTGGTTTATTTGCATACAGTTGTTTGCAGTACCCTTTTATCAGCTTTTTTTTTTTTTAAAGGAAGGAAAGTCTTGCTCTCTCACTCTGTCTAGAGTGCAGTGGTGTCATCACAGCTCACAGCAACCTCAAACTCCTGGGCTCACGCGATCCTCCTGCCTCAGCCTCCCGAGTAGCTGGAACTACAGGCGTGCACCACCATGCCTGGCTACTTTTTCTATTTTTTTAGTAGAGACAGGGTCTCGCTGTTGCTCAGGCTGGTCTCAAACTCCGGGCCTCAAGTGATCCACCTGCCTCGGCCTCCCAGAGTGCTGGCATTGCAGGCCTGAGCCTCCGGGCCTGCCTTTTATCAGCTTCTACCATCAGCAGGACCCGTGGCAGCATGTTTTGTGTCCCTGCTGGTAGTTCTCTTTGCCTCCTCTCTTCACAGTCTTATTTGTCCAGTTTCTTTCTTCAAAGTCTTGCTGCTTATTGGTCCCTCTCTGCTGTCCTGTTTTCTCTTCCTTTCCTACTCTCACGTTTCTGGTCCTTTCCATCTACTTTCACGTGGTGAGTTTGCTGTTGTTTTTCTGGTTCCTTGAGGTAAAAGCCCACGTCATTGATTTTTAGTCTGTCTTCTTTCGTGACACATTTCCTGGTATATTTAGACGTAAATTTCTCTTTAAGCAAGAGTTAGTGGCATCCCGTAAATTTTGAGATGTCATAATTTCATCAAGTTTAAAATAATAAGTTTTTCTTATTATAAGAAGCAGTATCTGCTCAAGGCCCTAAACTTAGAAATCAGAAAAATATGGTGGAGAAAACAAAGCAACCTACTGACCCCATCCAGAGAGAACCTCAGCGAACACCACGGGACGTGGACTTCCAGCGTCGTCTTTGCACATCGTTGTCCCTTTCAGAAGTGCACCCGCACCCTGTGTGGGACCGAGTGATAGGCGCGTTGTTGTTCTGTCCGCCTTTCAAAGTAATTACTTTGTAGTCCTGGAAAGTGCCGTCGTTCTCCGTTCTCTGCAGGGTGGCCTGTGTGCCGCCGCTCACCGGGGTCACCGGGAGAAACAGACCGGAGCGTGAACCCGCCAGGCGCGTGACAGGCTGGAACAGCCCAACGCGGGAAGGTGCTGATGGCGGCCCGGCGCCCTGCCTGCTGCTCCCAGCGGACATGCCGGGGGTTGCGGTGGGAGATAAACGCCCTGTGGATTACTTCTCTCCAAATCAGTGAAGTCAGGCGTGTCTTTTAAACAGACACTGATGGGGAGAAACTTAGCTTTTTTTAATTGAACCTGGGAGATTAAAACTAATTCCGTAAACAGTGGTCCTTTCTCGGATGTTACTGTTTCACAGGCTGACTCACGGGGGGCGGCTCAGAGATCTCTGTGCCGGGGTCCCTGGCAGCGGTCAACACCCAGACGAGACAGAAGAGGCCGTATTCAAAATCCACTGGTGGTTGAGGAGAGAGAAAAACTACTCCCATTGTGGGCTGGACGGCACCCTCCTGTCATGAGTCTCTGAGTAGCGTGGGCCTCACGCCAGGTGGAAGCCGCAGGTTCGCAGTCGTGGGTGCCACGTGCATCCGGAGAGCACCGAGAGCTCAGTTCAGAAAGCAGCAGGGACCTGTGTAGACACTGACACAAGCTGGGGGCCGTCTGTATCAGGGGAAAAAGACGAGATTTAACACTTGGAAAAATACTTCATGTATGTGCAGGTGCAAAGCATGATGTGACTCGGGTCATGTCTGTGGGGTCTCGGGCTGCACGTGGACCCGCAGCGCCTGGCTCTGACCTGCAGGCCTCTCCTCGCACAGCGTGGATGTGGCCTCTGGGGGCCGCGTCCTCGGGTCACTGCGGAAGCTGATCCAAAATGCGGAAGCTGCTTGGGAGCAGCACGAGAGAAGAGGAAGGACACGTCTGTGTTCGGGGGCAAAGTGAAAGCCTGAATACGAGTTATAGGAAAACGGGTTTTATTCGGTGTGATAACATCTTGCCTTTATACAGCGTTTCATAGATTTCATGTACATTATTTAATCTTGATTTGTCACAGTCCGTGATGGGGGTGATTGAAGCTCAGAAAAATAGAACGAGAACTTCCTAAACGTGAGAATCGTCTGCAAACCAGGCCCCGACACGGGCCAGTGGCGAGCTTTGCTGCTCCAGCCCTGCTCAGGCAGCGCCCAGGGAGCCCATGCCGGTGGTGACGCAGAGGGTGCAGCACGGCTGTGGTGTGGACCGGAGCAGGGTTTCAGGGTCCTGTGCCCTCGAGCGCCGTGCTCTGTCTCCGGCCAGCCCCGCCCGATGCCAGTTGTTCGCTGGAGACCTTGGCGTGCGGGTGACGTGGCCCTTGCCAGCCTCCTCGCTGCTGGGGGTGCGGCTGTGCCGCGGGCCGTGCACGGCGCGACCTGCCCTCTCTCCCACCACGTGCTGCTGCTCCCGGCTCCCGAGGATCTGTCCTCAGCGACACCACCATGGTGGTCTGGGATCAGCCATGGTTACACTTGGGGCTTTTCTGCCCAAGAGCCGTTGTCGCCGTCCCCCAGCACGGCATCCACCTGCTTTGCTGATGCAGCCACTTCTCTCACCCCGGAGCCCAGGCTTCATCCTCTCGTCCAGCATGGCCTTTTGCTGACGCGGGTGTGCAGGTCGTCGTTAGAAGGGACTTAAACTGTAGAAACGTAAGAAATATGGTTTTCTTTCCCAGATCCTAGGAATGAAGTTTTACCCCCAGTAAAACTGCAACAACCCTTGCAGCTTTAAAAACACACCGCATCCCATCATCGTAACACGGTGAGTGTGTGTGTAGCTGCACGTGCGCTTTTGGAAAAGAAAGTAGGTGCTAATTTATATTGTGGCTGGTCCCAGGATCTGAGATGGTGTAACCACTTGACGTAAAGCTGAGAATCACCGAAGTCAGTAGTTTAAATTCTTATTCTACTAAAACTACAAGATCCTGATGGAAATTTTACTTAGTCTAATATGTCTGTTATGGTTGTGTTGTACTGAAAATCGTTTGTATTTGAATTTTCTTTAGCAGATCAGGATCTTCACGATCGACCAAAGAGAAGAAGAATCAGAAAGCGTAAGTCAAAGAGAAACCCCAGCAGTGTTCGTGGGGAACAGGTGGAATTAGAGAAACAGCAGAGTCTTTCACAAGAAAAATCACAGCCACCGCATGCAGATGGCCCCACAATGAGCAAAAATAAAAAAAGGAAACTCAAAAAGAAGCAGCAGATTAGAAGGAAGAAAGCAGCCGGCTTGGGAGCGAAGGCCTCCGGCGTCAGCTTCACGTACCAGCCCGTGGGCAGCGGCAGCGACCTGGAGGCCGGCCACGCTGACGGGGAAGAGGTTACCGGCGCCCGGGAGGGAGGCGCCACTGACGCCAGCGAGGAAGACAGTGTCATAGACGCCAGCGAGGAAGACGTTGAAATTACCAGTGAAAAGACAGACAGCCTCCTGAATTTTTTGAAGTCAACACAAGAAATTTATTTTTACGATGGTACGTTTTTTTACTGTTTTTTACCGTTTTTCTTTTGCATTGCAGCATCCACTTAAAAATTTGCAGAGAAACACATATAGTAAAATATTTAAACGTTTAAAACACAAAACACATTAAGATATTCAAAGTAAATAATAGATTTAAGGCAAAAATCAGAATATTTAAATCCTTTCACCCCACGGCCCGGCCCGGTGCCCTGTGTACGGCGTGTTGGGAGAAACAACAGCCACCATGGTAGAGCTGCGGCCCCATGTGTGGTCTGGGCTCCTGCTCCGGGGTCCCCTGGGGTCAGATCTGGGGCTGTGCTGGTGTCCTCGGCTGCGTTTCCAGGTCAAAGATAAGTCGGACTGGAGGTTTGGGAGGGCTCGTGTTCGCTCTCGCGGCTGATGGAGAAGCACCGTCTCCCTGCAGGACACGTTTCACTCTCTCCCACACGTAACTGATGCGAGGTTTTCAGAAACATTTCTGAGCAGCGGTTTGCACTGACACACGCATGAAAGCTACAGGTGGATCTGATCTCACAGGTGACAGTGCAGTTGTGTCCCACGTCGTGGACGGCTGACCAGGGCTTAGAGGGGAGCGAGCGCCAACCCAGCCAGCATGGCTACCGAGAGCAAGCGCCCTCAACATAAGCCGCTTCCTGCTGCGAAGGCGCCGTTAGCAGATTCGGGGGAACGTGGCAGGGTAGTAGGTCCCAGTTGCAGCAGGCCGTTTGGCAGCGTCCTCCTGAACACGACTGAGAAACACTGGCTGGTCAGGCGTTATAATCTGGGCAGTAACCAACCGACTTAAACAGTGATACAAAAATACCACTCATGGGGGTCAGTTTTAACCAAGAAGACAGTTGCAGGTGACTTTGACCCTTTCCCCTTTAGCATGCTCACCAGCAGTTTGTGTTAACAGAAATAAAATATAACGTAAAAACCCGAAAGCCACAGGGGCCGCCCCGCTAACCCGCGCAGAACTGAGCGAGAGGATCTCGGTGGATTTCTGTTCCGTGAGCAACAGCTTGCGGCACAGTCATGCCAAGAATAGCCAGAGCCTTTGTCAGCCTTGCGGGCGGGGGAGGCAGAGAGCGCGGGGCCCGGGGCTGGTGAGAATGGGGCTCCCGGGGTGGGATGTGCCCTGCACCGGGTCTCCCTGGATGCCTCGGCCAGAGCCTGAGGCTGTGGGATGGGGGGCAGGGAGCACAGCGCAGGGTCTCTGAACAACACAGCACCTCTCGGCCCCTCGAAGTGCTGAGCAGAGAGCCCGGGGTCCCCATCCTTCGCCAGACCTGCACCCCCGCCCATCTGCCTGGCAGAGCCTTCTCCCAAGGAAAATGGCATTATCCAAGACCCCCCCAACTTTTTATACATATTAGTAAAAATTTAGCAGCCATGCCAGAAACAGGACCATAGATCCAAAAGCCATGAGGCAGCGGAGCCTCGGGGGTGGGAGGTGTTGCTGCTACCAGGCGAGCCTAAAATAGGGACAAAATGGAGAGGAAGATGGAAAATTGCAGAATTTCACCAGATAAGTTGAGTCTATTAAGGTAATTTGGTTGAAATTCTAGTCCTGAGAAAAATGCTCACTGAAGTTCAGGCTCAGATGAGTGTGCAGCAGATTAGGTTTAGCCCGAGAGAGAATTAGCGCCTGGGAAGACAGGACAAAGGAAGTCCCAGAGCGAGAGGTGTGAGAGAGGCCGGGAGCACAGGAGTGGAGCCCACGCGGACCCTGTGAGCAGGTGCACTCTGTCCTCCCCTCTCTCTGCCTCGCACCCGACCCCGGGGCCGGGAGAGTGGGGTCCCGGAGCAGGTGCAGGCAGAGTCCCAGACGCAGAGCTGGCCAGCCCCAAGAAGGTTGAGCGCATCACAGTCAAACTGCTGAAAACCAGGGGTGAAAAAGGCACCAGAGAAAAAAGACGCGTTGTCCTCACAGAAGCAGCAGAAGCCGGAACCGTGTTTTCATGGTTTTTCTTGATGTGTCCCAGACAGCCGACACCCTGCTCTGTGTTGTAAAGACGCTGGTGCAAACACGGAGTTGTCCTCGCGGGTTCTGCTGCCTCCGTTTCCATCTAAGTTCTGTCCCTACTACCTCTCCCGGCAGCTCTTGCTATGCAGGCATCTCATTCTGCGGGGAAATATGTTTGAGGATTTCCTTAAGAGAGGAAAGGTTATCTTTAGCTTATAAAAACACAAATAAGACTATATTTCTAAGTGACACTGACTTTATTTAGGTGTCTCCAAAGATCTGGATTCAGCTGTATGTGTGGAAACCTCGGAGGAGCTTCTCAGCCAGCTTGCGAGCCGCTGCCTGCCGCCCTCGGACGTGTTCATCCTGGACCACATGAAGACGCTGCTGCTCCTGCAGGACACGGAGAGGCTGAAGAGCGCCCTGGATGTGTTCCCGGCGCACTGCACGCTGCCTCCCGGTAAGTGCTGTATGATTATGCATTGCCTTGCTCAGACACTCGTCCAGGTTTGCCTCTGAAACACACCCAGCAGAGCAGCAACGAGTGGGAAAACATAAGGGCGTACATATGGCCTGGGAGAATGGAGCCCCACAGAGAAATAGGTTTCTTTTATCTCTGCTCAGTGTAAAAATATTTCACGTAATATATGTAGAAATGCATGTGCAATCTAATTTTCCAGACTTGTGAGCTACCAACTCTTAGAGCCAAATTCTCCCAAGTTTAAATAGAAGTGGAAGAACTCATCTCTCCTCCTCCCGCTGGGTTGGTGGGAGGCACGTTTCTTCTGTCCCAGTTGTCTGGGACCTCACTGAAGCCCTGCGGCTGGAAGGAGCACTGAGCAAGGATGGTGACTTTCCGGCTGTTGCGCCCTCAGCCTTGCTGGCTGCTGTCCGCGCAGACTGCAGGGGACAGGCCAGTGTGCTCACGTCTTCCCGTGCCACGTGCGGGGCTGCGGGCCACGGTGAGACCTGCAGACTGGAAAGCCAGGCTTTCCCTGAGGCCACGTCACCTGCACGCCTGAGCCAGTGTGGGTGCCATTGTGGGTGCCGGGCCAAACAGTGTGACGCATGCACGGTTTCCACCCTTGGAACCTCCGCTGCTGGGCAGCCGAGAGGGGCACACTGCAGAGGCTGACGGCCAGGCGAGTTCCGTGACCACAGAGCAGTTCCCGTGTAGCCCTGGTGCTGTGAGCAGGCGACCACAGGGCCGGGCCGCGGGGACCTGCCCCACAGGTGCACTGCTCAGGGGAGAGGCAGGTGAGGACTCCGCCCTGCTGCTTATGCCCTGACCCAAGAGCCAGACACGCAGCAGGAAGGTGTGAAACGTGTGAGGATCTCACAGAGATGGGGCTCCAGGGGGAGCACGGAGTGAGGGGTGTTCTTGCTACCGCGAGGATGGGAAGAGCTGGGGAGGCTGGAGCCCGGCGAGCCGGCCTGGAGCAGCAGCAGTCGGGCAGCGGTGGGGCCCAGGTGCTGCACAGGCTTCTGTGCAGGGAGAAGCGGGAGGCCGCTCTGGGCTGCTGTGCTGACCCTGTCTGAGTGGCCTGCAGCTGGGAGGGGTGGCCAAGGTCCCCGGGGACCACGGAGGGACAGCTGTAGGGTTTGCTGACTGCCAGGCGGGATGTGGGAGCCATGGGGAGAACCGAGTTGCCAAGCGGGGAAGGGGCAGTCAGAAGGGGGTTTAGGGTGAGGCCTCCAGAGCTAAGGCTGGGCTGGGCTTAGCCAGGCGCCGGGCAGTCAGGCAGGTGAGGCTCTCGGTGGCCGGCGGGCACCTGGGCAGAGCCACCTGGGCTGGGGCACAGGGGGCAGAGAGGTCAGGAGGGGTCGGACGGGGGCAGTGGGCGAGTTGTCCTCTCAGAGTGAGGCAAGTGCCTGGAGAAGGTGGGTGTGCCCACAGAGACCTCGGGGTGCAGTCCACAGGTTTTGAGTGGTTGTCGGCCTGTTATAGTAAGAGTTCAGCAAACCTAGATTCCCATGACAGAGTCTTATCCCAAACTGCAAAAAGCCAATTTTGTTAAGTCAAACTACGAGATTTTTGTGAGAGATGAAAATAAGCCATTTGAAATTTTGGATTTTAAATTATTAAAATATTTCTTCTGTTTCCTGCACTCGAGACTGTTCCTGTGCAGTGTCTGAAATGCGTCAGGCAGATCCCAACAGCTGCTGGGGACGTTGCAGGATCCCCGGCATCGCCGTCACTGCCCAAGTGTTGTCCACAGGGACACTTGCTGTGAGCAGTTGGTAGATGTGACGCTTATGAACCCATGTTCTGTAAGAGCGGATTCCCTCTGAGTGCATATAGGGCGTACACTGAAAGTTCTTTTATGTCAAGGAGAAATACAATTTTGGGAAATAAAATCGTAAGAACAGTGAAGCTTTGTTTTCAAATACTGTATTTGTCTGATGCAGATTTGGCCTGTGCAACTTTGTGAAATCAAGTTTTCTCTTTCAAAGTTTAATTAGCAGCTGTGCCCTTCATCTCTGCGGGGTCTGTGTGGATCTCTAAGTGGACATTTCACAGTGGGTAGAGAGCAGCTCCTACCTGTTATTGTCTCCTCCCTGATCACCTCTCCTGGGTGGTGGGTGCTCCACTCCGGGAGGACGTGGACAGCTGACACAGAGGTGCTCCTGTAGCCTTAGGACACGGCCCTGCGCCATGAAACTGCCCGGCCTCACAGCTGCGTGTCCCGTTTTGTTCTGTGCATGTTCCCATCCACGTCAGCTCCCGTTCATTGAATTTGCATCAGGCCGCAGGCACCGAGGTGTGTGGGAATCGCTCATTTCGTCCTCGGTGTGGGGTTAAGTTCTTGTTGTCCTGACTGTTGAGGCAACTTGCTGTGGGTGGGGTCACACCTGCCTGGGAGAATATGGACGTGAGTTTATGGGGGGCCAGGCCCCTCTCCGCAGCGCCCTGACCTGTGCATGCATCCCGGGCAGCAGCTCCGATGCCCAGAGGTCCCGGCCCGGCCGGCCGCGGTCTCGGCATCTGCACGCTGCTCCCTCCGGGGCTCGGCGCCTGCACTCTGCGGTGAGCGCCGGGGGTAGCCGGTTCCGGGGGCAGCATCGGAGCGGAGCCCTGACACGCCGTAAAGTGACGTGTGAGGAGGCCCTGCTCATGGCCGTGATCCTGCCGGGACGCCGCAGAGGTTAGCGTGGTGTCGGGACAGGCGCCCCCTGGACTCGCGGACTCGGTACACGCTCTGCGGCCCGTGGCGTCCTGCTCGGGCTCCCCTTGTTCCGTCACTCACCGTGGACACAACTGCTGTGTCCTTCGGATCTCAGTTTGATGTGGTTTTCTTCAGATCAGACTTGAAGCCTAGGAGGCCCATGTCCGCTGGAACCCGAGCCTCTGGGCTCATACCTGGTGGGACGCACCCGCCCAGGTGCGCAGCGCTCCGTGTTTGTCACGTGAGTGGCCCACGCCTGCAGCTCACCACCATCAACGTCATTTCACACCAAAGTTGCATTTTATGAGATCATTTCAGGGTTTACTTTGTGCTCAAAGGCTAATTATCTACAAAATAATTTATGATTTTCCTTTTGTCTTTGTTTTACTTTGTATTTTGTTTGTTTTGTCTTTGTGTTTTGTTTTCCAGACCATGCCAGAGTAATCTCAGCTTTCTTTAATTACTGGATCACAAATATCCTTCCTGAGAAAAACAGTGAATAAAATCAGACTGTCTCTTTAAGAAGAATAATATTTAACAAGAGAATGTGAGAGACTGTATGAAATGGGCTGAGAGTCGATCCTTGTGGACAAAAAAGATTAAATTCTCAATATTTTCTGGGTGACCCAAATCCTGCGAACTTTGAAGATGTTTCTGCCATATTGTTTAGTCATGTGCCTGTACATGATGTGTGAGACGTCATCTGAGGCTTTAGATGAGAAATTGGGGTAAAATTCAAACTTTTCACTTATTTGCAATTACATGTCTTAAATTACTATGTAAAACTTGATTCTTTTTTTCTAACTCTTACAAGAATCAAAAATGGATATTCTAAGTTAAATAAACTATATAGTTTGAAGCTCTTATATATTTTTATAAAGTTTTAAATCACCTTGTGTCTGAAAGTCTCTGTTTTAAGAATGTTTTGTGAATATTAACTCCTTCCAGTTTAAGTAGTTTGATTGTATTTAATAGCAGAACTTCTTTTTTTCCTTTTCACTAGTTTGAGAATAATATCAATAACCTGTTTTTCCTGTTTCATCTTTCCTCTCTGTCAGGGAAGCAGTCCCTGGTTTTTAGTATTACTGAGTTTAGAAGCATCAGTCGGTGCAGCGTTTTAGGAGGACGTTGGCTCTGCCCGTGAAAGGAACAGTTTGTTGCAGTAAGTACACGTAAAACTCACCATCTCAGCCTTGTTCGGGTGTGCGAGTCGGTGGCATTGGTGTGTTCACCACGTGGGCCATGGTCACCTCTGGCTCCTTGCTGTGGGCCTCATGCATTCCCCTCCGTCTGTGCAGGGATGCTGTGGATGCTACTGCTGGGACGGCCCTGCACACGGCTCCATGGATGTTGTCTGCGTCCTTCGTCGGGGCAGTTACCACTGGTACAGAAGCCCTTCACGGCCCATCGGTGCTCTTGGATTGGCAACGTCCCCACACAGGATCCCAGCGTCAGGCACAAGAGGTGAGCCCTGCCCAGCAGCGCCAGGCTCACCTGAGCAAACTCCCTGCGCCTTTGAGGCTCAGTTTCCGAATCTGCAAAACCGGCATAATATTAACCATCTTATAATCACAGATGGGGTGGGTCAGAGAATTGGCACAAATCGCTTTTCTTGTGAGAATTTGCTCACTGTGTGCTCTCTGTCTCTGCCTCTCTGTCTCTGAATCTGCCTCTCTGTCCCTGCCTCTGTCTCTCTGTGTCTCTTTCTCTGTCCCTCTGTCTCTCTGTCTCTCTCTTCACTAGTACTCTCTCCAGCCCTGGCTTTGTGTTCAACTCCAGTTCTCAGATGCTGGGTTATGGTCTCTGTATGTCAGTTCCAAATTCCTGGGAAAATGCCATGACTCCACCAGCTGCAGCCAAAAGAGCCAGTCCTGGGAGAACTCTGAGCTCTGCTCAGCCTCCAGAATGGCTGCGGGAGCGTCTCTGGGACAGTCCTGCTGATAGGAGCTGGTTTCGGTAAATGCCAGTCCATACTCTCCCTCTTGCCCCATGTTCATCCTACCAAATAAATACAGAAATTAAACACTGCAAAGTGTGTCCCAGACAACACTGGGATGTGGAGAAGCCTCAGTGAATCAGTGAGACTACACTTTCAGGGTATTAAATTTCTTTAATTTGTACCTTGAGTTTAATATTCAGAACTCACAGGCCCGGCACGATGGCTCACGCCTATAATCTCAGCACTATGGGAGGCCGAGGCAGGGGAGGATCACTGGAGGTCAGGAGTTTGAGGTTGCTGTGAGCTAGGCTGATGCCATGACACTCTAGCCCCGGCAACAGAGTGAGACTCTCTCTTTCAAAAAAAAAAACGTGCTTTCCCCAAAACTTTGATCCACAGGCCTAATTAGCTTACCTATCGGAGCAACTAAAGTTTGCCATGTGAACAAGTTCTAGTTTCATCAGAGGAAATTTGGATCCAGCTGTGTTTTACTGACTCCTGAGTTTGTGTTACGATCTCATGGGTAGAGTTCTAGGATAAAATCTGTTAGAACTTCGTGTGCGTGTATGTGTGTGTGAAAGTGTATATGGTTAGTGTCTGTCCATATATTACATGTTTGTGCTTACATGATTCCAGACTGGCTTAAAAATAAGGCAGCGCTTACAAATTAAACCCAAAGGGTTCATGTGAATTTAGTAATCTTTGGTAACTAAGCTGGGTTATTAAAAAAAAAAAAAAAGAGGTGTTATTAGTAAAGTAATAGTAAAAATACTTTCAAATTGTGAGCATACATTTGTTTTTGACTGGGTTTTACTGGACATTTTTATGTTCTTGAGGTGTCAAGATTTGACATAAAGGTTACAAAAATATAAACGCAGCCAAAGACAAGATGTGTGATTTTTGATCAGTAACGTAAATTTAATATTTGGTCCAATTGTGAACTAAAATAAAATTTTAAGGCCCCCACCCCCCGCGCCCACCGGCTCACTGAATGGACCACGTCGTGGCCAAAGGAATATCCTAAAACTAAATTGCCTACCAGGAGGAGGGACATCAGAGATGCCTCATCATGCCCGCCTCCCTTCTTGGGGTCATTGTTTGTAGCCCACTAACAAGCCTAAGGATATGAAAGACAAACCTACAGGCCCTCAATTTACACAACAAATCCATGTCCCCTGGCTTATACTCTGATAAACAGCAACTATGTTAAAACATTCCAAGCCTTTAGACACGGCATCATGTCTTTAACTAATTACAAGCCAAAGAATCTTTAAACCCACCTATAACCTGTAAGCCCCCACTTCGAGATGGCCCACCTTTTCGAGCGAAACCAAAGTACAATTCCCACGTACTGATTTATGAGTTTACCTGTAACCCCTGTCTCCCTGAAATGCATAAAAACAAACTGTAACCCAGGCACAGCGACTCCACCTACTCAAGGCCTCTTGCACATGGCTCCGGGTCATGATGCTCACATTCGACTCAGAACAAATCTCTTTAAAATTATTTTACACACTTTGGTTTCTTTTCCATTGACAAGATTGGCGCCAAGATGTGGGACTCAGAGAAGACTCAGGACCACCGAAGGAGCAGCCCGAACTCGGCCCCAGGTACTGACATGGCCCTTTTGGGCCCTCTCACTCCGAGCTTCTTTGGTGGAACTGGTGAGTCCTCCTGAGCTCCGGACCTCCCGTTTTTGGTTGATGCTCTCGGTTTACTCTGAGTTGGTTGTTTTCCTGGGAATTATTGTTGGGGATCCTAACTTAGATTTGGAGGTGTATCCTAAAGGGTCTTCTGCATTGTCTTTCTCTCCTAAAATTAATCTCAATTGGCTTTTCTGTGCATTTTTGAAAGAGGAAACTGAACTGTCTTGTTGGTAGATGAATGAGAGACTGAGTTCCTCAGCTCCGAAGAGAAGGGGCATCTGACTCCTCCCAGCCTTGGCAGCCCCGGGCGACCGGGGTCCCGAGTGGGAGTTGCCTGGGGCGATTCCCCGAGGCG
>CM052451.1:23353621-23369235 GCA_028533085.1 Varecia variegata
TGTCTAAAGGCTTGGAATGTTTTAACACAGTTGCTGTTTATCAGAGTCTAAGCCAGGGGACAGAGATTTGTTGTGTAAATTGAGGGCCTGCAGGTGTGTCTTGCCTACCCTTAGGCTTGTTAATGGGTTACAAAGGATGTCCCCAAGAAGGGAGGGAGCATGATGAGGCATGGCTGACCTCCTCCTCCTGGCAGGCAATTTAGTTTTAGGATATTCCTTTGGCCACGAGGGGGTCCATTCAGTCAGCCGGTGGGCAGAGGTGAGCCTTAAAATTTTATTTTAGTTCACATTCTCTTAGACTTCCACAAGGAAAATCAACACCTAATTTAGAATTTGATTAACCATGCACAGTGGCAGGCTGCTTACCAGGGTAGAATCTGGGTTTTCATGCATTTTATTTGGTTTTGTCCTATGTATTGTTTTAATTGTGTGAGCTGAAAAGTCCTTTTGGAAGTAATTAGACCACAAATCCTAAGTGCACAGATAAAACATTAGGGACTCACAGGTATTACTGACAATCTCTCCCTTTAAAAAAGACAGTCCACAAAAATAGCAAATACACATTATGTTACACATCTAGTTGTGAGGAGAGGCTTCTCCCGTGGTTCGAGGGTTCAAATCTTGCAAGAGCTGCCTCCCCGCCCGCAGGGCAGTGCCCAGACCGCAGTCGGGGTCCTTGGTCTGGGGTTGGTGGTCCCAGTCCGCACGGCCACTGGACTGGGGGGCCGCGAGTGGCCGTCTGGGACCTCTGGGAAGGGCGGAGGGTGGGGCAGGATGTTGCTTGTCACATGTCACCAGCACCAGAACCTCCTGGGGCTCACGGAAACGCAGCCCTGGGCCCCCGGGTCTCGGCTCCTGTGCTGGGTGGGCCCGAGACAGACCCTGCCGGGGCCACACCCCTGAGAGCCGGACCGCTGATTTTAATAAGCCAATTAAAACCTTGGATGCCAAAATATCCGCTGGGCTCCACACGGAATGGCTCTGTTTTCTGAACCACGTTCTGGACACAAACTTGAGAAGTCTGAGAGTGTGTGTGAGGAACGAGCCCCCTGGCAAAGCCGGTGTTGGGCCCCTCGAGAGCCCGTCCCTGCCCGCAGGAGCTCCGCAGGCAGAAGCCGGGCGGCCGCCGCTCCAGCCACGGCTCGGGACAGGGAGGCCCCCGCAGCGCCGGCCCCCGCAGCGCCCGCCCGGCCCCCGCAGCGCCCTGGAAAAGAGGTGGCTGCTCGGGCGGCTGCGGTCCCTCTGCTTGCCGTGACCGCACAAGCTGGCAGGACGTGGACGGCAAGGGAAAGCAGATTTTCGATTATTTTTCATCGCTTCCCAACATTCCTCCTGGTGTTCAGCGAGTGGCTGAGCGGGACCACTGAGCCTCCAGGATTGGGAAGTGCCCACAGGCAGGAAGATCCTTCCAACTGCGTGCCACAGTCCTCCTCTCCGTTGTGTCTCAGGGCCTCCCACGCGTGACAAACACGTTGTCTCCGGACCGAGCCTCCGGGAGAGCTGCCGCTCGGCCTCCCTGCGGTCAAGCGAGTTAGGGCTGGGGCCGGCCCTGGCTGCAGCCCTGCCTGTCCCCTCAGGACGGGCCCCGTCCCCGGCCACCCGCCTCCTCCAGACACCCAGCCTTCCGGTGGCTTCAGGGCGGACCCCAGTGTCCCCTCTCCTGGGCTCTCTTGCCTCTGCGCGTCTCTAGTGGTTCGTGACTCACCGTGACACCCACAGCACGGCAGGCTCCTGAGCCTTTGGGGAACACACGTCTCCTCGGAGGGAGGATAAAATTCACAGGCACATTTCCGTGAAGGTTTTTTTTTTAATTTGCTGACTGTGTGTGAAAGCGTTACTGGAAGTTTTCTGTTTCTCATTTTCCTTCAGAAATGGTTTTGTTTACAACTCAAGAAGACATTTCTTTGGGGCAAGGACACACAACATTGACCCCAAAACAACACCAAGTGCAAAGGCAAGTCTGGAATTTGAGGATGAACAGGGACCCCTTTCCTCACCTGAGTCCCCCCCCCCTTCCTTCCTGAAGGAAAATTCTTGGAATGTTTTCCCTTTAGATTACAGGAAGGAGAGCTGTTTGATCTGTAGCCAGATTTTGGTTTTTTTATAAACCTAGGGGTGGATTTTCATATGCACAAAGGGAATATTTAGAATAATGGCTGTACACTGCAAACACATGTGATTTGACCCTTGTGCTCACGTGCCGTGACTGTTAGAACCCAAGAGAGCAGGGCCAGGGCCCCCGGCGCTATCTGCCCAGGCACAGGCTGCACCAGGGCGTTTCCCTGCAAAACCTTCCATTTCAGATACCGGGGAGTCTGCTCTTCACATTTCCCCAGGATCCATAGTTGGAGAAAATTCCTGTTGCTCAGCCCTGGGCACAGAGGCCACGTCTGGCAGGGGCTTCTGATGCTCCACCGCTGCAGCCAGAGACCTGCGGTGCGAGCTGCCCCCAGAGTGGCTCCTGTCCTCTCACTTGGCAGCTCTGCCATCCTCGCCGCTGCTCCAGCTTCCAGACGGTGCTGATGCCCTGGGCGAGATGAGGGGGCATCCTCACCTCCCTTCTCACCCGTGGGAGGACCTTTCCTGGCCTGGGAGAGGGCACGCCTGGGACGGAGAGTTGCTGGGAGGACAGTGACACAGCCGCAGTCAGCCGGCATGCCCTCCTGGGCACGTGGGCTGCTGTCCGGCAGCACAGGTGGAGGCGGTTGAGCAAAACGGCTCTGCTAGGGGGAAAGAAGGCGGCCAAGGTCTGAGACTGGCCTCCCAGTGTCCCCCCGGCCTGGGGCTGGGGGCCTCGTTCCTGCAGGACTGAGAGGGGCGCCTGTCACGGGGAGCTCCGAATCACACCTGGATTTTAAGCCCCAAACGTTTGTGGAACAGCAGCTTCGGCTTTTCTGGTGTTGGTGACGTACCAAGTTGCTCAGCTTGATTATGAAGTTATAGCAAATTGGATAATTCCTAGTTACTTTGTGCTTTTCATTAGATACAAAGTTGCCTATTATGAACGTGCATTACTCTGGAAAGCAGGGAAAAAACAATGTTTTTAAAAGGATATAGAATATTTTTAACACCATTATACCAAATATTAACGTGTTACCATTAAACAGATTGAAAAGGGACAAGCACATCGTATTAGGAAAAAGCTTTTTAAAACACGATTATTTTAAACTGTCCATCGAGTCCCTGATCTCGAACTGTGTCACCCGCAGTTCTCCTGGGCAGAGGGAGGGAGGCCCGGCCGCGCCATCTGACTTCCTGCCGCCTCGGCTTTGCTCCTGGGGGCTGGGAGGGCTCAGCTGAGGACTGTGACACGGTGTCCTGCTTTTCTTCTTTAAAAAATGTTCCACATTTGGCATCTTAAAAAATGGCAGACTTCATGCTGAAGGGGGACTTGCCCCTGGGTCACTGAAGCCTCGTCCTCCAGATCCCGTCACTGAGGAGGCCCTGGCAGCGCCCGCGGGTCCACGCGCACGGGGGGAGGGGACTCGGCGTGCTGGTGCTGGTGCCGGGGTGTGTGTGTGTGTGTGCGCATGTGCATGTAGTATGTGTGTGGAGTGAGTGTGGACTGTACATGTGTATTGTGTGTGTGTGTAGTATGGTGTGAGTGTGCATGTAGTATGTGCGTGGAGTGAGCGTGGACTATACATGTGTATTGTGTGTGTGGGAGTGTGAGTGTGCGTGGAGTGAGCGTGGACTGTACATGTGTACTGTGTGTGTGTAGTATGGAGTGTGTGGGAGTGTGTAGTGTGTGTGGGAGTGTGTGTAGTCGTGTGTGAGTGTGTGGTAAGTGTATGTGTGTAAGTGAGTATGGAGGGTGTGAGTGTGTAGTGAGCATGGAGTGTGTAAGTGTGGGGTGTGAATGGAGTGTTTGTAATGTGTGTGGAGTGTGAGTGGGTGCATGATGTGTGGTGCATGTTGGGGTGGTATATATGTGAGGGGTGTATGTTGTGCTATGTGTGTTGTGTGTATATGCTATGTGGTGTGTATGTGTAGTATATGTATGGGGTGCATGGTGTGTGTTGTATGGGGGGGTGCCATGTCCATGTGTAGTGTGTGTTTTGTGTGTGAGGGTGTGTGTTGTGTTGCATGTATACGGGGTGTGCGGCATGTACCCTATGTGTCCATGTGTGGCATGTGCTGTGTTGCATGTATATGGGGCATGTGGCATGTGCTGTGTTGTGTGTATGTGTGGCATGTGTTCTGTGTGTGCATGCATGTGGCGTGTAATTCCCAGTGGGCGGGAGGCCCGGGAGTCCTGGTGCCAATGCGCCCTGCGGGGTCCCTTCCCCGTGGGTGGAGGGTGCAGGTGTTGTCTCCGTGGAGTCCACATGGCAGGACCGGCGGCCTGGCCTGCGGTCCCAGGGTGGGTCTTCCTTTCTGGGCACTGAGGTCACAGGCAGGGCAGGATCCTACTCACCTGCCGGGGCTTCTCCTCGGCCCCCTCCTTTTCTCGCACAGGGTCGGCTCTGAATCCAATTGCTCCGTGCTGGCCCCAGTGAGGCTTGGGGGACAGTGCCTGGTGGCCCGACACCACGGCTGGGGTTTGGGGCATGCATGGCTTGGGTTAGGCGAGCATGGCTGGGGTGTGGGGCACACGCTGTCAGCTGGCCCTGGTTAGGTTCTCACAGCTGCCCCGTGAACAGAGAGCTTCTGTCCCTCCTGCTGGCAGGCGAGGAAACCGAGGCCAGGGTCGCAGAGCTGGAGCCTGGCACAGCAGCCTTGAGGCACAGAGTCAGGACCAACCTGTGCAGCTTTGTCTGGGACCACAGGTCATAGAATGCGTGTGCCTATGAGTTTGTTTCCACACTTTAACAGCACGTAAATACAATTGTTTAAATACAGAATAACTGTGGACCAACACTGCCCCTGACCAGACCCCAGTGGGACTCGGACATCCTTCCCAGGGTCCCGGTCCTGGGGCGTCTGCAGGAGCTGCTCGCCCTGGAGACTGGCTGGGCCCCTCCACCCCGAGGGCCCCACCCGGCCCATCCGCAGCAGGAATCCTCTCTGGGGGTCAGCCGGACCCCGCCTCTCCCTAGTGACTGCCACCCTCCCACACCTGTCCCCAACGCACCTGCCTGGGCGCCTTCCGAGTCCAGCCCGGCCTGGTCTCTCCCCACGGCTGCGGTCAGCACTTCAGCGAGTGTCACCGAGTTGTTTTGTCTCCAACAGTTCTGGTGCCACCACTCGAATAGGATCCGGTCACGTTGAACCGCAAGGGGCACCTTTGACCTCTGTCTTCTTTCCCGGCTGATGGGGACCCGGTGACTCCGCTCTGATCGCTGCTTGTGGCAGCCGTCCGCTGAAGGTGGGGACGGCCCTGACCCCAGCTGGCAGGAGTCCCAGGTTTCCCAGGGAGCCTCCCAGGCTGGACGTGCGTTTTCCCGCCAGCCCTCCGCCTTCTCTGTCGGACCCGGTCCCGGACCTGGTGAGCGGCCCACTCCTTCCTGCCAGCGCGACCATCTCAGGGCAGGGGCGGCTCCCCACGGCCGCGCCAGACCCTCCTCCTGCACCTGGCTCCCCCCGCCCTCGCCCGGGTACAGGTCCCTCAGGCCCCTCCCGCACAGGGACTCTAGAGGGGCCCCTGGACCCCCAAGGCAGCCACCTCACAGGAGAGGAGGGACAGGCCAATTGTACAGGGCTCTGCGTTGCCTCAGCCTCTCAAGGTGACAATGTGGGCACAGGTGACCTTAACTCGGTCCATCTGTTAGAAATACAATCTGGGTAAAAATGTGATGTGGAGCAAAAATGAGTGTGCATCACTTGTTTGCCTGGGTCGTGGCTGAAGTTGTAGAATGGAAGCTGTAGCGTGGGTTGGTGTCTGCACATGTGTGCTGTCAGTGTGCACCATGCCCACCTGATGTTTCCTTACCTCTGGCTGGCATCGCCAAACGACTCTGAAAAATCCCTTCACTGACTGCTGTTGAAATTGACTTACAGATAAATAAGCACTTATGTTAATTATATATTCCCAAACCCTGAGACATGGGAACTACCTACCCCAAACATGACTTGGGTAAATCTTTGGTAAATAAGACTAGTTTAATACTGTTGGTTTAAGGAAAACAGCAATGTCTCCTGAGTCCTCAGCATTGAGTATGAGACGATAGGTGGGTTTACTAGTCAAATAAGGTCAGAAGCATTAACAGAGAAATAACTTGAGAGAATGATTAGCTTCCTGTAGTATTATGTCTGCCTACAAATAGTTTCTTTTTGGTAACTAGAAACCTTAAAGCTATACTAATTAAAGTAAGTAATAGATATTCATTAAATATCTCTAGCTCAGGAGGTAACATTTAAAAGAAACCTTAGACTCTAACCTAGCCAGTAAGATAAACCACTGAAACATAATTGCTAAGCACAAGTTTAAGTTTGTATACTTTTGGCTTATTTTTATATAGTATAGAAAAGCTAACTATATTTGGGTCTGTTAATAAACATGTTCTTTTTGCCACATTGAGAATTTGTACTGTGAAATAGCATGTTTCTATAAAAAATATGAGGTGTTATATTTATAAAATCTGGTAGTCTGCTGCAGAATGCTGGTGTGCGACACCCCCAAATCACCTACCTCTTAGTTTTCTCTCTGAAAGAAAGGTTACTAATGGCTAAAAATTATAATAAATATTTGTAAATAAAACTACTAAAAATAATAAAGGTAACAGCTCTGTGTGAAAACTGTGTAAGGAAAGTGAGTATGTTTTTGATAAGGAAAGGTGTGAGAAAGAAGAATATATTTTTGTTAAGGAAAAGAGTAATTTTGTCCTAGAGTAAGATGATTGATTGTTCCAGGATGAGAAGGAAGAAAAATACAGCACAAAATCTGAATGGATGTAGAAAGCCATGGAAAGTTTTCAGAGAAGGAATGTTATGTATGGTCAAGCTGGTCAGATTGAATGGATTTATTCATACGCTTTTTAAAATTGGGCTTTAATAGCAAAAGTATATTGGTACAAAAATAGAATTTGGTTTTTCTCTTTGTTAAAAGGACAAAGATTTTTTTCAATTATTGGTCTTGGTCTTAATAAGAGATTGAACAAGATTTCTTCTATTTCTTTATCATTTGTGTAATCTGCCTTGGAAACCAAAATTTTATGTCTTGGAGTAATTTTCCTGTGTTTCATGTTAACCTTTATCATGTCCTTGATTACTTAAGAAAATAGAGACTTCTCATCTTTAAAAGAACTAAGGTCCTTAAAACTTTTTGACAATTTTGCCTTCCCAGATCAAATCCTAGAATTTTTTTTAACTGACTTAAGATTTCCCAGAGAGCTCCCAGAAAATTCCAAAGGATTTGTTCTTTCACCTTTGCTCTGGTTTGAACGTGTCCCCTACAGTTCATGTGTTGGACACTTAACTCCCAGCGCAACAGTGTCGAGAGGCAGGACCTTTAAGAGGTCATGAGGTCACGAGGGTGCTTGATAACCAGTGCTGTTACCGTGGGAGGGGGCTGGCCGTCGCAGGAGTGGCTCCCTGATGAGGGGAGAGTTATCCCCTCCCCTCCCCCTTCTGCCCTTCCACCTGCAGCCACGGGTTGGTGAGGCCAGAAGGCCCTCACCAGACACAGTCTCCAGAGCCGTAAGAAATAAGTATCTCATCCTCATAAATTTACCCAGTCTTAGGTATTTGGTTATAGCAGCAAAAACAGACTAATTTGGGGCCGGGCGCGGTGGCTCACACCTGTAACCCTAGCACTCTGGGAGGCTGAGGCGGGAGGATCGCTTGAGGTCAGGAGCTCGAGACCAGCCTGAGCAAGAGCGAGACCCCGTCTCTACTAAAAAAACAGAAATGATCTGGACAGCTAAAAATATATATATAGAAAAAAATTAGCTGGGCATGGTGGCGCATGCCTGTAGTCCCAGCTACTCGGGAGGCTGAGGCAGGAGGATTGCTTGAGCCCAGGAGTCTGAGGTTGCTGTGAGCTTGACACCACAGCACTCTAGTCTGGGCAACAGAGCGAGACTCTGTCACAGGAAAAAAAAAAAAAAAAGAATTTGGGGCCAGGCATGGTGGCATGCACCTGTAGTCCCAGCTACTCGGGACAGAGGCAGGAGGGTAACTTACGTAAGCCCAGGAGTTCCAGGCTGCAGTGAGCTGTGATGAGGCTACTGCACTGCAGCCTGGGCGGCAGAGCAAGACCTTGTCCCTAAAAACTAAAAATAAATAAATAAATAAATAATAACAATAATTTGGTTTATTTGATATGTTGAATTGCATGAAAAGTCACTGTCAAATAAGAAGGGATGTTTAACCATCCTAGGTTTCATTTATATAAGTAAATGTTATTACTATAACTATTTCAGAAGTTGTATGAAGTTACAGACATTTGTTACTACCCTCACTGCCCATGTATATCCAGTATACTACTATTAGTCATGATTCTGGTTACAGAAAAAAAAAGTGTTCTTGTCAGAGGAACTCTCATCAGATCTTTAGCCACAGCCATGTTAAATCATTTGTTGTTCACAGATAGTCTTTTTTACTCTGATTCTTCCCCCAAAGCATTTGCAATTGGCTGTAGACCAGATGCTTCATGTTGGCAGTGCTTGAATGATGTTGAGACCTGCAAGAGTCAGGGTTCTCTAGAGACAGAACCAAGGGTGGGGGAAGCGTTACATGAAAGAGGATTTATCCGGGAATCGGCTCACACATAGACCTGGAGGCTGGAGACCCAGGGAAGCCAGTCACATGGCTCAGTCCAAGTCCAGAGGCCTCAGAACCCGGGAAGCTGACAGCGTAACTCCTAGTCCCATGCTTAGTCCCACCGGGCTGCTGGTGAAAGTTCCAGAGTCCACAGGCCAGAGAACCTGGAGGTTTGCTTTCCCAGGGCAGAAGGGTGTCTCAGCTCCAGAAGAGGAGAACTCACCTTTCCTCTGCCTTTTTGTTCCGTTTGGGCCCCCAGCCTCTTGGGTGGTGCCTGATCCTGCAATAAGAGGGTCTTCCCTACCCAGTCCACTGACTCAAATGCCAATCCATTCCAGAAATACCCCCACAGACACACCCAGAAACCGCGCATTACCGCTGTCTGGGCCCCCTTTAACAAAGGAGGTTAACATCGCAAGACCACGCTGGACCGAATCAGATTTTCAGAACTCCTGTGGAGCAGCTGACAGTTCGTGACACTCTATCCCTAGACAAAACAGAACAGGTTCAGTGACATGGGACTGAATCAGCCGATAAAGGACGATCGTGGCTTTTGTTTGGAACATCGATGGTTCTTCAATGTTCTATTCTCTGGATATAAGAGCCCCTTTTTCTTTTGCCTTAGTCATTGTACTTTTGTAAGCAGAAATGAAACATTTATCTTTTCTCTCTCTTTTGGATCACTCCAGAATTTGGAAACTCTTATGAGTATTTTTATTTTCATGGCAATACAGTTGTTTGCAGGAGTCCAATAGAGCCTGTTCTCCTGTAACAGGACACAATTAGAAACATTGGTTATATTACCACGGCTTTGACTGGAATGTCATATGTGAGAACGTGCATGAGTCTGATGTGACCAGACAGCTTTGAGGAACTAAGGTTGACTGAAGAGGCAAGGTTTGCAAAGTCCCCTCGGAAAAAACTGTCCTGGGACCTGAACTGTAGCATTCCCAGCTGTGCAGGTGAGTAAGGAAAGTCACTTCCTCGCAGGTCCAGGAAACTTAAGATATCTTGGGGACCCTGGGAGGAGAAAACTTCACTCCAGTCTGCAGGTATTGCAGGCAAAGTCTCGTGGTGAGTCCCTGACTTGGCTTGTTAGCCTGGAGAAGCTTTCTAAATGTCTAATCTGAGATTTCTTATAAAAAGTTGCAGCAAAACAATTTTTTTTTTTTTGAGACAGTCCCTGTTTTGCCCTGGCTAGAATGCTGTGGCGTCAGCCTAGTTCACAGCAACCTCAAACTCCTGGGCTCAAGCGATCCTCCTGCCTCAGCCTCCCGAGTAGCTGGGACTACAGGCATGCGCCACCATGCCAGGCTAGTTTTTTTTTCTATATACATTTTTAGCGTCCAAATCATTTCTTTCTATTTTTTTGGTAGAGACGGGGTCTCACTCTTGCTCAGGCTGGTCTCGAACTCCTGAGCTCAAACAATCTGCCTGCCTTGGCCTCCCAGAGTGCTAGCAAAACAAATTTTAAAAGACCTTTATGGTAAATTGCCCGTCTAGCTACATGCTATGGTCTGAATGTTTGTGTACCCCCAAAATCCGTATGTTGAAATCCTAATTTCCAGTGTGATGACACTAGAAGGTGAGGCCTCCAGAAGGTGATTAGGGCACAGGGGTGGAGCTGCCACGAGTGGGATCAGTGGCCGGGGAGCTCCTTCCCCCTTCCACCACGTGAGCACACGCGGGGAGATGGCCTGGCCACTGCTCCGTGAACCAGGAAGCAGATCCTCACCGGACATGGAATCTGCTGGTCCCTCGATCTTGGACTTCCAGCCTCCAGAACTGTCAGAAATGAATTTCTGTTATTTATAAGCCACCCAGTTGATGGTATTTTGTTACAGCAGCCCAAACAGACTAAGACACTACACTTATAATCCAGCCAGATCTAATGAGACTGGAATTATTTTGTAAACAAGAATAGCCTTGGCCGGGCGCACTGGCTCATGCCTGTAATCCTAGCACTCTGGGAGGCTGAGGCGGGCGAATCGTTTGAGCTCAGGAGTTTGAGACCAGCCTAAGCAAGAGCGAGACCCCGTCTCTACTGAAAATAGAAAGAAATTATCTGGCCAACTAAAAATATATAGAAAAAAATTAGCCGGGCATGGTGGCACATGCCTGTAGTCCCAGCTACTCGGGAGGCTGAGGCAGAAGGATCGCTTGAGCCCAGGAGTTTGAGGTTGCTGTGAGCTAGGCTGACGCCACGGCACTCACTCTAGCCTGAGCAATAGAGTAAGACTCTGTCAAAAAAAAAAAAACAAGTGCCATGAATAATTTTTTCTGTAACATCTTTAGAAATAATTACAGCCTTTAAAAAGGAAATATATATTAGCCTTGTTAATTAAGATATTGGGAATGACTCATATGAGACACCAGATACAAAAGTGCTTTAAAAATAAAGCCTGCTCTGGAAAGGGCACTCGAGTTTATTGTTCTTACAACCCTACAATTTCCTTGGGAGGAAGTGGGAACCAATGCATTGGCCTTTGGTCTGGTGAGTAGTGGTGGAGGTAACCAGAAGCGCTAGGCAAAGTGAGGCATCCTGGACGGTGTCCTGTCCTGAGAGGGACCCTGGGCCACCAGGGTGGGGCATTTCTACTGTCTGTGTTTTCATGCCTCAGTGGTGTGGGAGGTGGATGCTGTGCTAACGAGCAATAAAGGAACAGCCTCACCCCTCACACGGGCTTGTTTGTTGTGAATAAGTTAGTGAGTGACTCCAGGCGCTCTGCATATTGCAGTATCCATCCTGTGCTGGTGGGAGCTCCAGGGAGGTGTGGAGGGTGGTGCTCAGGCCATGGGGAGAGCAAGGTCGGAGCTGGGTACCTGGCGTCTCATGCTGAAGCTGCACCCTGCCCTACCCCACCCTGTCTCTCACCTGCTCATCTCTATAACCCAGGAAACACTGTCTTTCCTACCCTATGGGATGATAATGGCTAAATGTTACAATGACTTGCTTAGAGTCACAAGAGTTAGGAAGTTATGGATCAAAATTATTTTTCAAAGAACTTTTATTTATTTTTTTTGAGACAGACTCTCACTCTTGTTGCCCAGGCTAGAGTGCCGTGGCGTCAGCCTAGCTCACAGCAACCTCAAACTCCTGGGCTCAAGCGATCCTCCTGCCTCAGCCTCCCGAGTAGCTGGGACTACAGGCATGCGCCACCATGCCCAGCTGATTTTTATATATATATATTTTTAGCTATCCAGATCATTTCTTTCTGTTTTTTTAGTAGAGACGGGGTCTCACTCTTGCTCAGGCTGGTCTCGAACTCCTGAGCTCAAAAGATCCACCAGCCTCGGCCTCCCAGCGTGCTAGGATTACAGGCGTGAGCCACCGCGCCCAGCCTTGGCAATGTAAATTAGCGTAGCCATTGTGGAAAACAGTATGGAGAGCTCTCGAAAACTAAAAATAGAACTACCATAGGGTATAGCAATCCCACTACTGGGAATTTATCCAAAGCAAAAGAAAATCAGTATATCAAAGGAATATCTGCACGCCCATGTTTATTGCACGCCCATGTTTATTGTTATTCACAATAGCAAAGATATGGAATCAACCTAAGTGTCTATCAACAGACAAATGGGCAAAAAAAAAATGTGGTATATTTACAGCACGAAATACTGTTTGGCCATAAAAAAGAATGAAATCCTGTCATTTTCAGCAACATGGATGGAACTGGAGGTCATTATGTTAAGTGAAATAAGCCAGGCCCAGAAAAGCAAATACTGCCTGTTCTCACTCATGTGGGAGCTAAAAATGTTGATCTCATGGAGGTACGAGAGGCTGGGGCTGCATGAGGGCGGGGCGTGGTGAAGTGCGGTGGGTGAATGGGTACAAACACACAGAAGAAGTTCTAATGTTTGAGAACAGAGGAGGGTGACTATAGTCAACAACAGTATAGTGTATATTCCAAAATAGCTAAAAGAGGGCTTGAAATGTTCCCTAAGCACAAAAATGATAAATATTGGAGGTGACACTGACTTGATCATTACACATTCTATGCATGTAACAAAATAGCACATGTATCCCAGAAATATGTACCAATATAATGTATCAATTAAAAAAAAAAAAACCAAGTTGAGAGATGACTGAAGGTGCAGCTCTCTTCAGATCTAGCCTCTTCCTAATCACATCCAGGAATGAGGAACTGATTAGTTTCAAACAGCTTTGTTTGCTAGAAAGTTCTATACGGTACCCAAAGCCCCACTCTCATTTAAAATTAAATTTGCCAGGTTAAAATCTCACTAAGATGATCCTTATGCATTTTGAATTCAGAGAGGGATGACACACTTGAGCTTTATTAAGTAGAACATCACAGTTTCTGCACCAGTGAATTTCCAGAGGCCAAATTAGCCAATAAGGGCAATTCAGTCTAATATTAATAGCTTCTTCCAACTGAGGGCTCAGTAAATGAAAGATTCTTTAACCAGGACTTCCCAGATCCAGAAGTGAATTTGTACATGACACCAGATTGTGTCACGTGTGCCTGTCATGCATGTTAACAATAGCATGACTTAATTCTACAAAGCTCAGACTAGTGAATGAGTGAATTTGTGAACTGAGTCACATTCCTAGAACTCAGGGACGTTCTCAGAATTCCAGAAATGCCTGCAGCTCAACAGCCATTCACCTGCTTCTCTCTCCTGCCACCTCCCTTCCCTCCCGTCTGCATCAGGCGTTCAGGTGGCTGGCCGATACCCTAGCCCGCTGTGCTCCTCTGCAAAAGAGAGCTAAATGTTGTTTAAAATATTCTACAAGTTTGCCCTTTGACTTAGCACGCCTGGCCCTCTCGTGGGCTGTCCTGGGTTTGCAGGGGGTTACATTTTAACTAACTTACAATGACAATTTTGAAAGTACAGAAGAGTGGGTGACCTGGGGTGAGCGTCCTGCATTAGCAGAGGGGGCCTGTGTTATTGGTCCAAGTGTTCTGAGTTGGCTTTCTGTTTTATTTGTAGTGTCTTTGAGTGGGCTGTGTTTAGATCCTGGCTTTGTTTTGTGACCAAACCTTTTGTCAGTGTTTGTTCTGGCAGTGTTCATTTTGACAGCCCGGAGAGCACACGTTCCGTATGTGTTTGCGGGGCACCCCACGGCGTCTCGCCTGTGCAGTCCCCCAGCTCCCAGCCCGGGAGGCCGCGCCTATTAGACCGCGTCTGAAAAGGGTGTATTAACACGTACACTGTTAACATTCTTAAATACTCCCGTGAAGGAGTTCTTAAACTTAGCTTGTCCTGGGGGGGGTGGTCTTTAGTAGGCTGCAGTGGTTTTGTGTTGTACTGTTTGTGCGTGGTAGGTTTAGCAGTCACTGGGGGACGGAAGGTGTGCCCGTGGGACCTTGTCTCCCCATTCGATGACATACTGGGAACACGCGGGCACTGGTGGCGTTGTCGCCATACTCTTGGTTGATATTTAATACACCCCAACCATAACCCTCTCCGCGTGCCCTGTGCCTGAGGTCCTCCCGAATCCTCGGGCACAGTCACCATCTCCCCCCTCCCCCCGGGACCCCCACCCCGCAGCTCCCAGAAAGGAGTCAGAGCTGCTTTTCCTTTAAAAAACTTTGGCTAATTACTCCTACAAACCCAAAACATACCTTTGATTTTTTTTTTTTTTTAGAGTTGTAAAGTTATGCTTAGAAAGTTCTTACAGAAGCCTACAGTTCTGGATTCTTTTTTAAAATGTATTTCTAAATCACTCAAGCGATGCACAAACATGTATTTGGTGTGAAACTACAAGCAACACGAAGCGTGCAGTCCCTCTGCGGAAGCTAACTGCTGGGCGGGAGGGCGCGCGCCCCGAAACTCTGACAGATGCCAGCAAACGGCCGCCGGCGTCTGGTTTGGGGCTCCGTCCTCGGTCACGTCGCCGCCTGCTCCTCTCCGCAATAGGAACCAGTGCGCCCCCCGCGGTGTGTGGGGCGCCCCTCTGCTCCTATTACTCCAACTTCGTGACAGTCCTGAAAAACACCCTCACCCCCCGGGCGCAGAGCGGGCGCGCGGGCTCCTGGCTGGGAACTGCAGCACCGCGCACCTGCCGGCCGAGGGCCTCTCGGGACCTCAGACTCCTCCTCCGATAACCACAGCTTCCCTCCCGGTCCTCTGCTGGTTCGGACACAGCCCCGCTGTCCGGGCGGAGCCCCCGGGCACCCCCAACGCGGCAGCCCCGCCCCTGCGCCCCAGAGGTCGCACCCCGGGGGGGGCCAGCTCGGCCCCGCCTCCCTCGCCCCGCCCCCAGCCCCTCCCCGTCTGCCCCTCCGCGCCGGGCAGCGAGGGCGGGCATGCGCACTGGCCGCTCGGCCGTTGCCTCGGTGACCCGGACGGACTGGCCACGCCCACTGGCCCGGGAGGGAGCGTGGGGGAGGGGCAGCGCGGGGGAGGGGGCAGCCGAGCGGGTGAGTCGGGGGCGAAGTGAGGGGACCCCGAGACCCGGAGGCCTGGGCGAGGACGTTGTCCAGCAGGGCCCGGGAGGGGCGGGGACCACGCTGGGAGGAGGGGACGGGGTGGGCGGGCCCGGTCCTGGGGGCGGGCCTGATGGGGGGGGCGCTGTACCGGCCTGGGGGGCGGGGCGGGCCTGCTCCTGGGGGCGGGCCTGATGGGGGGGGGCTGTACCGGCCTGGGGGCGGGGCGGGGCGGACCCGGTCCGGGGGCGGGCCTGATGGGGGCTGGGGGAGAGGCTGGTGTTGGAGGGACCGGCCTGGCCCAGGAGGGGCGCCCCGCCCGCCGCACGGCCCCGCCCGGCCCACCGGGCCCGTGTCCCGCAGGAGCCGCAGGCCGAGCGCCCGGCGGCGAGGAGGGACGCGGAGCATGTGGAAACTGAGCCGGAGCCGGGTGCTTCTGGACGAGCCCCCGGAGGAGGAGGACGGCCTGCGGGGGGAGCCGCCGCCCGCCGTTCCCGCCCCGGCGCAGGTGAGGGGGCGCGAGTAGGTGGGGGGCGCGGGGGGGGGGCGCGCAGGTGGGGGGCGCCGGTAGGTGAGGGG
>CM052451.1:23369735-23398450 GCA_028533085.1 Varecia variegata
GCGGGGGCGCGGCCCGTGAGGAGCCGGAGTGCAGAGCCAGAACTTGCCCCGAGGCTGGTGGGGGCTCTGCTGTCCTGGCCGGTGTCGACCCCCCAGTTGGTAGACGGGGCACCCGGCGTCCTGGCCGGTGGCGGGGGCCCTCGGCGTCCCCGGCCCGCGTCGGCCGCCTGGGCGCAGTCGGGGGCGTCCCCGCGGGGTGGGCTCGGGGCCTGCGCGCCGCCCGCCAGGTGCTCCCAGGCCGGCCGCGGAGAAGGCCTCAGTCCCCGGCACTGCGACGGCCTGTGGGTGAGGAAGACGCTCCTGATGCCCGCAGCAAAATGTTAAGTGGGCTAAATATGTGTTTGCATAACCAGTATTGCCTTTTCTTTAAACCTTTGATTTTCTGGGGGAAAAGGCAGAAGTCCTTTGTACAGAAAACTGCAAGGCATTGGCCAAGTGTAGAGATATGTTTGGTATGCCCAGAATTTTTTAATTAGGAAGACTCCCAGGTGGATCCTGTTTGCGTTATGTATGCCAGCCCTCCCTCTTGTTCCCAACGCAATATTCCTTTTCATGTGCAATGAAATTTAGGTCAGAAATCCAGCTTTTTTTGTAAACGAGGGTCATAAATTTATTTTTGTGTTAAATGTTTGTCAACTTTCTCCTGCTGCTGTTAAAGCTGTGTAGAAGGTAATGGTCTCTTCTCTCTGTCTTCTAAGAGGTTGTTTCTTCCCCAGTTGGAGCAAAAAGAATGTCTCTTAAGTACTGAAGTTGTTTCATCTGGATAGACGTTTCTTATAGGAGTTAAATGCAGTTTCCAAATCACAGAAAGTGAAGTTGATTTCCTTAAGCATTTAAATATGGTTACTATCTGAACTTGTGTTTGAGAAATTACTTTTTGATAGTATTAGTGCTTAGCTACCTTTTATTTTTTAAATCTCAAAATTTCATGGTTACTCTTAATAGCAACTACCTTAATTATCATGATGGAATTTATGTGTGGTTATGGAGTTAACTGAAGGAGCTGGAAATAACTACTGTTGGTCAAAGACAGGCAGTGTTGTCGTTTCTGGACGAACTGTTGAAAATTGTAGATTGAGCCTTCCTGTGTTCTGTCCCCATTTCTCCTAATGAATCCTAAAAACCCATTTTTTTCTCTTAAGTTTTTATTTTGAAAACTTTCTAACATGCAGAACAGTGGGAAGACTAGGAGATTGACACCACATGTTGTATCTTCCACCTGGATCAGTTGTTGGCAACGCATTTGTTGAGGCTCTTTGGTCTTCTGTTCACAGAATTGTCCTCTATCCGCTTTCTGTGTGTACTTTAAAAACAAACTTTATTTTAATAGGCTTTATGTTTCAGGTATCCAGTTTTAGGTAGCCAGCAAATTTCAGGGGAAAGTGTGGAGTTCCCACTATGTCCCTTTCTCCTGCCCACTGTCAACATCCCCTCCCCACCTCGTGTGTTTGTTACAATCTGTGGACCAACCTTGGCACATTATCACCCAGAATCCGTACCTGACAGTGAGGTCCACTCTTGATTTTTTACATTCTGTGGGTTTGGACAAAGGTACAGTGACCTGTACCCACCACTGTAGTATCACAGAGCAGTGCTCTGCCCTAACGACTGTCCGTGCTCCACTTGCTCCTCCCTCCCCACCTACCCCGGCACCCACCGCTCTCTCTACTGTCTCCATATTCTGCCTTTTCCAGAATGTCACAGCTGGCTGCACCGTGTGCAGCCTTTTCAGGTGGGCTGTTTCCAGTTAGTAACATGCATTTGAAGTTCCTCCATGTGTTTTCGTGGCTTCAGAGCCCATTTCCTGTTACACCGAGTAGTGTTCCTCTGTCTGGTGTACCGGTGTTTATACGGTCACCTGCTGAAGGTTATCTGGTGGCTTCTGAGCTTAGGCCATTGTGAAGAGAGCTGCCGGAAACATCCATGGGCAAGATTTTGTGCGGACGTAGGTTTTCAGCTCATCTGGGTGAATACCCAGGAGCACAGTGCGGGGTCACAGGGGAAAGCCGTATTACTGTCCCAAGAAACTGCCAGGCTGCCTTCCACAGCGGCTGCGTTTGCCCTCGCACGTCCCCCTGGGGGTCGCTAGTGGCTGGGAACTCGCAACTTGGCTGCCTGGAAGTTGAGCCGCCTGAGCCAGCTTGCTCTGGTCCTGACGGCGTCTCGTTGCTGTCCTTTGTGTTTCCCCCCGACGACGCGGTTTCCTGTGCCTGTCACCTGTGCGTCTCCTTGGTGCAGCATCTGCTCAGACCTTGCGACCCGTATTCTGTTAGCTGGTTGGATTTCTTACTGTTGAGTTTTAAGGGTTGTTTGTATTTTGGACACCAGCCCTTTATGTGCCTGTGTTTTACAAAGATTTTCCCCCAGTCTCTGGCTTGTCTCTTTATTCTTTGCACAGTCTTTCTCAGAGCAGTTTTTAATTTTAATGAAGTCTAGCTTATAAATTATTTATTTCATGAATTGTGCCTTTTGGTGTTAATATTACATCTAAAAAAGTCATCGCCAAACCCAAGATCATCTGGGTTTTCTCCTGTGTCATCTTCTAGTATTGAGTTTTGACTGGAGTTTTCATGTCACTTTATTAAGAGTTTCTATAGTTTAATGTGTTGAAAAAACTTCGCTATAGGAAAATAGGGAAGATTTTTCTTAATTATGACAGGTTAGTCATACTCTAAATTTAGTTAAATTCTTCGGGAGCATTGATCTTTATTCCAAAGCTAACTTCTCTTAGAATTAAATTTTAAAATTCATGAAAAGTCTATCATAAAACTTCTGCCTACAAAATTTTATTTTAAAGTTGAGAAGTAGGAATCAATATGCAAGTAGGATTTAATGACTGTTAAATTCACTGTCATCTGAGAAAGAAGTTCTCGATTCCGTTTCATTTTTAGTCTTGAATGTATCAGTCAGTCGGATTTGAACAGGCAGGTTGGGAGCACATTCCGCCTCATTCTAGAAAGGGGTTCAGGTTGCAGTTGTTTCCATCCTGTCCACTTCCGTGAAAATCAGGTCTTACAGCTAACATCTGTTGTGTGTGTGTTTTGTTTTTTTTAAAAAAACAAAAAGATAATTTTAGGTTCTAATAAATTTGAAATGTGAGGCATTCAAAATCATTACTTGGATTTAAGAGACACTTAACTGTTACTAAGATAGTTTTAACATTGCAGGAAATAAATTTCCCTGAGCTTTTTTAGGCTATTGGCCTTTTTTTGATCATAAGTACACATCTATTTTGTATTAAAATATAACAGTGAGGTTTATAAGAATCATTCATTGCAATCACTCAACAAGGAGAGACAAGTTTTAATGAGTCTAATGTTTACTTAAAAGGATCTGCTAATGCATGTGGTAAAATATTTCTGGATATTAAATGTTAGGTCTTAACTTCTTCCCCCTTTCCAGTGGGAAGCGTGTTAAGCTCTTTGGTGCTTAAGCAGATACACAAATGTATGTTTAAAGTGCACATTTGCTTTCTCACTGTTGACGTTTTCTGCACCTTGCCTAGTTTCCTAGTAATGTGTGTGGAGTGCTTCTGTTCAGCTGGAAGAAAACCATTTTTAAGGCTGTGTGGTGTAAAATGC
The DNA here is from genome assembly GCA_028533085.1 of Varecia variegata. Lineage (NCBI taxonomy): Eukaryota > Metazoa > Chordata > Mammalia > Primates > Lemuridae > Varecia > Varecia variegata. The sequence continues at coordinate 23,373,317 of CM052451.1, forward strand.
TATCAAACAGCCAAAATTTCTTTAATCTGGCCCCTTCTGATGCATATTAAGATCGCCAAGCCAGTTCCTTTAACCACTGCCCCTCACAGATGTATGCAAATAGTGGAGAAGGAAACAGGCTTGTTCGACCTTGGCAAGGGTTAGAGGGTCACTGGTCGCCTCTGAACTGGGCGGCACAGGGATTTAGCTGGCTTCAGACCAACGGCTTTACGAACAAACCTCACGGAATTTTTGACATACTTTCGTCTTAAAAATTTAAAAGGCAGGCCGGGCGCGGTGGCTCACACCTGTAATCCTAGCACTCTGGGAGGCCGAGGCGGGCGGATTGTTTGAGCTCAAGAGTTCGAGACCAGCCTGAGCAAGAGCGAGACCCCGTCTCTACTAAAAAAATAGAAAGAAATTATATGGACAGCTAAAAATATATAGAGAAAAATTAGCCGGGCATGGTGGCGCATGCCTGTAGTCCCAGCTACTTGGGAGGCTGAGGCAGAAGGATTGCTTGAGCCCAGGAGTTTGAGGTTGCTGTGAGCAAGGCTGACACCACCGCACTCACTCTAGCCTGGGCAACAGAGTGAGACTCTGTCTCAAAAAAAAAAAAAAAAAAAAAAAAAAAAAAAAAAATTAAAAGGCTTAGACATATTCTATAGGTATTGCAAAGAAAAAAGAAACCAAGGACTGTTTCAGGCATTTTTTAATCAGACTTTGAAGAAAGGAGGAACCAAGTAGTAGTAAACCTCCGTTTAGATCACACAGAATCATTCTTTTATGGCCCTGTGAGGGCTCTGTGGATGTTTGCATTAGTGGTGTCTGGGAGGAAAGGAGTGGCGTGGACTCGACAGCTGGTGGGTGGTTTGCTCCCCAAAACCCTGAGTCCAGCCTTCCGGGGCCCGACGCTCATGAGGGACGGGTGACGCGCCGGCAGCCTTCGCAGCCCAGTGTGGCCTTTGCACTTCCGTCCCGTTCCTGCCCTGCCTCTCTGGCTGGCATCTTGTCACTGTTTTCCGTTATTTCTTTTCAGAACTAAAGGCAATGAAAATCAAAGCAAATATGCACCTTTTTCTGTTGCAGAAACTGATCTGCTGTACAGGCTTTTACAGCAGCAAGCGTTCATTTCTCACGGTCCGGAGGCCGGACGCGGGTCCTTCCTGGTTCGCAGACGCCGGCCGCCTCCACCACAGCCGCCCAGGGCAGAGGGAGGGCTCTGGGCTCTTCATGCCTCGCAGGACACTGACCCCTCCTGGGGGCCCCCCCTCACGACCTCCTCTCCCCGACTGCCTCCCCGCTCCGCACCTGCAGACCCAGCGCCCTGGGGGCTCAGGCTTCCCCACGCGAACTTCCGGACACAGACGTTCGGTCCACAGCGGTAGTGTTTGCTTGTGTGGACATACAGGTCTCTTTAACTAGTCCCCCATGGGTGACCTTTAGGAAATTATTTCTAGTCCCTTCCCATAAGTCCTTTCACTTCCCTGAGGACAAGTTTCTGGAAGTGGAGCTGCTGAGTCCAAGGGGACGTGCAGTTGTGATTTTGATGATCTCTCTGACTTGTCCTCCCAAGGAGGTCGCCCTGGTTTGCATTCCAGCCAGCAGTGCGTGAGACTGTCTCTTACCCGTTCTTCCAAGGGGGCGTGATGCAGTGTGTTAGCAACATCTAGATCTGATGGGGGGAAAGTGGTATCTTAATACGGTTTTAATTCATTTTTCTCCCATGGATGATATTAAATAGCTTCTTCTGTACTCACAAGCCTAAATGAAGACGTCTAAAAACTTCCCCACCAGTCTTGTTACCACGTCATTAAGCGTACAGAACTGCAGTCAGATCACGGTGTTTCTGTGAAAACACAGTCTGGCAGTTCATGTTGGGACCGTGGTCTCTGCCAGCCTCGCTCAGTCCCGGCCCCTCTGCCCCTCGTCAGCCCTGCGACCTCGCCAAGCTGCAGTTTTGCTCCCGGGTAGGCCTGAGGCGAGGAGACCAGCGCCAGTGTCTGCTGGGGCCTGTGCCTGGGTGCTGGCTGAGAAGCCCTTGACATGGGTCAGTGCCACCGTCTGCCACGTGAAGAAACCAGTCACAGCAGTAGGTGACTTCGGAAAGGCCACACAGCTACTATGTGGACACAGAGACTCTCCTGGGCCAGCTTTGGACAGGACCGCGCCCTCTGGCCTGCCCGGCCCACCTGGGCACGTCCCGTCACCGAGAAGCCCCCAGCCTTGACGTCGAGTCCTCGGCTGCCTGCAGGGAGCGCGCCCTGCCCTGCCGTCCCCTCCTGCCGCTCCCGCCCACGGACCCTCTGCTGCCCGGCTGCAAAGTGCCAGCTCTCTTCACTGCACTGGGGGTTGAACCGGGTCTCTCTCCCCTGTTGAGACAGTCTTAAATAAAGTCTTCCTTTTTTTTTTCTTTATTTTTAAACAACATCAGAAAAACTTTTTAACAGTGGTGGAACGTTGTAGAAATGTAATATAAAACAAAATTTCTTCCCTACCGAGAAAACTTCATAGTGTTAGAAGAGAAAGAAGACAATTTTGCGAGAATGAGCATTTAACTGGGATGTGAGCATGTCACAAAGACTGTAAAGATGAAAGAACTCTTACTCCTGTGTATGGCCAAGTAGATACATTCCATCATATTCATGTTTTCCAGATAAAATTGCTGAATTGGTCTTGTCTTTAAGAGGAGACGGTTTGCAGTGTGGAGTCAGGTGGCAGCTGCAGCCAGGCCCATCTCCTCCCAGGACACGGGCGGTGCCACTGGATCTGCGTCACGTGGCTGTGAGACTGGGCAGAGCCTGAGCACCTGGCCCCCCGGGAGTCACGGTGCAGACCCTGCAGCTCTGTCCGTAGCCCGTGTGAACCAGGCCGTCTTGCTTCTCGGGTAAAGTGAAAAAATGAAAAGTGAATGAAATCATCCATTCAAGCCCTTAATAGTTTTCTCTGGCAAACAGACACCCGAAAAGAAGAAAAAGTAGATCTTATTAAATAGTGGAAATAATTAACACTGTTTTTCTGGCTCAGGATTAGGCTTCCCTCGTCCCTCCTCGAGGGTCTCGGTTGGCACTGTGCTCCGGAGCCGGGGGCGTGGGGTGCCACAGGGCGGACGGGAGACGCCAGGGAGGGGTCACGGTGCCTCCAGGTGTCAGGAGAGACGTGTTTGAGCCGACGATGCCGACCCCTGCGTGAGGCCTTCAGAAGGCACTTGCCCCTCTCGAGCCACTGAGTCCCAGATCGAGAGCTCCCTGGGAGAAGGCCTCGGATATGCTGTGCTGTGTCCCCAAGGCCGGAGGACAGCTGGGCACGTGCTGGTACCCAGCAGGGCCTTGCGAGGGGACCCGGCCCACGGGGTTTTCGGGAGCCACCACTGCCCGTGATAGGCAGGTGCTGCGACCCTGCTCCAGGTGAGAAGTCAGGGAAGGAACTGCAGCGTCTGGAAGGTCTGATCCCTCTCTAGATGCTGAGTCATTTTTTGGTGAACAAACACTTCCTCGTCGGAGGAGTCTCGCTGGACACTCACGTGAGCCAAACCAGCACCTCGGTGGCATCTGAGCTCTGAGGAGGGGAGGAGGAGGAGGCGCCCCAGGGACGCCCGCCCTGGCAGGCCGGAGGTGTCTCCCGCTGCTGGAGCAAGTAGAGCTGCCGCCCTTCGGAAATAGAACGCAAACGTTTTCTAGTAGCCATGTTAAAAAGTAAAAAAAAAGTTTTAATGCAGTATTTTAATTTGATATGTTTAAAATATTACGTCAATATGTAATCATTTTAAAATTAATGAGATACTTTTATGTTTTTTTTTCATAGTCTTTGAAATCTCGTGTATATTTTACATTTACCAACCTGGCTCAATTTGGATGTTAAATTTTCATCAGAAATACTTGATCAGTATTTAGATTTTATAAAATTTACAGTTGAAAAATAGATTGTTTTATCCAAGTTGTTCCAAACATACGTAAAACTTTTCCAATAACTGAAGAGGAATATCTGTTTTTAAACTGAAATTTAAATAGTTAAAAATTCAGTCCCTGTAGCCGTATTTCAGGTCCTCAATAGCTATTTTTAGCTGTTGCCCCTGAAGTGGGAAACACAGCCCCGGGGTCTCCTCCCGGCCTCAGATCGGCTCCTCGAAGAGGTTGGGATTCTTCTGCTTGCCTGGGCTTGCAGACTCTCCGGGGAATTAGCCGGTAAATTCCAAGGTCCTGTGAGTACAGTCGGCCACTGGGGTCAGGACGGAAGGGTTAGGGCTTAAGAGCTGACTCTCAGCCCCTCGTTCCTTGCCCTGTGTGATGTCCACCTGCAAATGCTGATATTAAACATTTAGGTTGAAATGGTTACTCCTAAGAGTTTAAAACCCTAATTCGTGAGATTTATTGGTTTTTGCTAGAGCTTGGGGTAGCGTGACTTAGAATATCCAGAGGTTGCTATTCTAATCGTGATGTTGAGACAGACTGTGGGTTTCACTCTGAATCAAACTGAGCATCGCCGAGCCTGGCTGCACCTCCCGCCTTGAACTCCCTCCCAGCGGTGCTTTGTCCACACCCGGCGCTGGAGTATTTCTCCTGCTTTTGGTAGATCACCTATTGGGAAGAACAGACTTTGCTTTGTGTCCAGGTTTGCAGAGTGTGGGGTCAAGAAGCCCCAGCCTTGGGAATTCAAAGGCAAGGACTGGAGCCCAGAGGATTTACCTGTTGTTTCAGAGTGACTCCAGGTGTAGGCACAGCCACAGACTTCCGTAAACTCTGTTGTCCTCCCTGCCAGGCAGGCAGTTCACCATGTGTTCGTGTTACCGGCACATTCCACCTTGGTGCTGTGCACGACCAGGTAAACCACAGTTTCTGCTCCGTGAGTCCCAGGGAGGCTGCTGCACGCAGGGGACACCTGTTCTCACCTGGATTTTGGACAGAACTGGGGGGAGGGACCCCAAGAGCTGGGGGTGTACAGCCGCCTCCACAGACGAGGACACAGGGCGAGTTCGTGGTGAGAACCTGTGTGCTGGGGGGTCCAGGGAGAGGCTGGGGGGTGAAGATATTGGTAATTGTTTACTAAAGAAAGAAAAATGTGCTTTAGCTTTATAACCTTATAGACAAAAGTACGGTGCTCTACAAAAATGTTACAGACTAGGTGGTAGATACTGATTAGTTACAGCGTCTGGGAGATGACTTGAATCCTTTCACGATGGCTTGCTATTGTATACAGAAAATAAAAAGCTTGTTACTCAGTGGAGGGTTTTGTTTTTTGTCGTTTGTTTAGTAAATGGCTGTCTTGGTTGGAGGATGTGCTGGAGGTGCCGGGTCTCTTCCTGTGGATTCCCACACTGGCCCTGAGAAGCAGGCGCAGCTGCTCTCATTAGCCGTGGGTGCCGTGTCTGCAGACCCACCTGCTTGCTGATATTTACCCGTGATCCCCAATCAGTACTCACGGGGCCGTCACAGGCATTTGTGGGCGGGCAGGGCAGGGCAGGGAGCGTTTCTCCCAGTGCACCCCTCCCCGCCGCGGCGGACGAGGCCACGCTCAGCTTCTTGCCTCGGCTCCTGCATGAACAGGGGCCTCTCACGCTCCGTCTGGTGCCACGTTTCCTGCACATTTGTGCTGTTGACTTCGTTGTTCAAAATGGCCCCGGCACAGAGCGGAGGTGTCCCGTGTCCCCAGGCACAAGGAGGCAATGGTGTGCGTCACGGAAACACCACGTGTGTGAGAGAAGCTGCGTTCAGGTGTGAGTTCCAGGCTGTTGGCGGTGAGTTTGGTGCTGAAGAATCAGGAGATGTTAAGTCAGGAGTCTTTACACGGAAACACACGTAAAACAAGGGCACGTGTGGGCTGGTGGATGGAAACGTGTCCAGGGGCCTGAGGAACCTCCCGCTGCCTTCCTCCCAACGGCAGTAACTCAGTGTTCGTGGCAGCTTCCCACAGCACCGCTGCTGCGACCGGGAGTCCACTGCGCGTGCGTCTGAGGAACAGTGAGAAGTGAAGCAGCGTGTGCAGGGTCAGAACTGTGCAAATAACTTGTGTTAATCGGAATCCAGGTTTCTATGTTCTTTGTTGCCTTGTTTCTCTTACCTCATAGGTTATGATACATTTGTGATATCATTTTTCTTCATTTTCCAAATATTGTTTTTTTATATCCAAAAAATAAGTAGAGCTTCAGCACTCAGTGCCTCATAAAAACATTGATTAAATTATGTTTGGGCTCAAATGCCAATGTAACAAACTTCATATGTACTTTTAATTTTCACTGTGATGTTTTGTGTTAATGAGTGTTTTGACAGAACTCTTACTGTGGGAGATAACCAGTTTTCTGGTGACTTCTCCAGTGACAAGTACTAGAACATTGTGAGAACAGAGAGCTGTCATACGTCCACCTGCCTTTGGCTTTGTGTATCAATGCTACCATTTTTACCTAATGACTGAAGCAGGGGCAGGTCTAAGGAAAGGGCCTGAGAAATGGCGGGCACGCCACAGCAAGGCTTTGGCAGCAGGGAGACCAGGCTGCGTTTGGGGACAGACGGTGAAACAACGTAGCCGGCCCCGCAGGTCTGCGCAGAACTGGGAAGCCAGGCGTGTGCTCTGCCGGTCCTTCGTTTTGTTCTATCCTGTTACAGCAGCAAACTCTGTCATAGCCGATCAACTTCACTGCACAGCAACTTCAGGTACTGCTTGTCGCGATGCTACTTGACATCTCCCCCATCCCAGTTCTGAACTTTGAAGTAAAATAATATCTGGTGCAATTCACTGTTTCTTTACAACTATTTACATCGCTTTTTAGATCTTCTTTGATGAATATTTGCCTACGGTTAATACTAAGCTTATTGATTGAAGATGATTAATATTTTTTTTTTTTTTTGAGACAGAATCTCACTCTGTTGCCCTGGGCTAGAGTGAGTGCCATGGTGTCAGCCGAGCTCACAGCAACCTCAAACTCTTGGGTTCAAGCGATCCTCCTGCCTCAGCCTCCCGAGTAGCTGGGACTACAGGCATGTGCCACCATGCCTGGCTGATTTTTTCTATATATTTTTAGTTGGCCAGATCATTTCTTTCTATTTTTAGTAGAGACGGGGTCTCGCTCTTGCTCAGGCTGGTCTCGAACTCCTGACCTTGAGCGATCCTCCCGCCTCGGCCTCCCAGAGTGCTGGGATGACAGGTGTGAGCCGCCGCGCCCGGGCCTGCCTTACTTTGTGAAGTCCCATTTGAGTAGCTCAACAGGAGTGGGAACCTGAGTGTGTGAGGCCAGAGAGACGCCCCAGCATGTGTCTCCACCTCCCGTCCTGCTCACTTCTCGGGGCCGTCCCCTGAGCCTTCCCCACAGCCTCGCAGCACGTATCCAATGGGGTTTGTATGTCCAGAGCCACGGTACGCAGAGGGGCTGGGAGTACAACGTGCAAAGACTCTGGCAGTCACTGGGCTTCTTACGGTCCCCCTCGTGCCGGTGCAGAGAGGAGGGGACGGCGGACTCAGGGCACCCGGGGCCCAGCGAGCCCGGAGCAGCCGCCCGGTCGCGGTCCGGTCCTGCCGGGACGGCTCTGACCCGAGGCCGGTGGGCCTCACTGCCCAGCAGTTCTGAAGCCACTGTCTGAAACGGTGGTGCTTAGGGCTGATGCCGGCAGTGTTTATACGTCTCTGATCATCTGTCTTCAAGGGCAGGATCGATTGACCTGATGTGACTTTTTTTCTTTATTCTTACTTCTGTTTGGTGAGCATGTCTGTCTACCTTTAAAGTTCGTTTTTTAAAACTAGTAATTTAGAATGCTGCCTTATAAACATAAGCCACGTTAGGTCTGAGTTTTAGATATGTTTATTTTGGCATCTTTATTCTATTTGGAATTCTTCTATTTTGACGTTTAGTACAATTAGGTTCCTATTACTATTTTTAGTAGTATGATTGTAAATACTTAACACTTTAGTATTATTAATGGATGGCTTCTCAGGCAGCTGTGAGACTTGAGGCTGGAATCTGATGTTTTTGGTAGGACTCAGATTGTTCTGTGACTTCCGTCCCCGAGCTGACTGGCACAGCGGGTGAGGAAGGTGGGAGAAGGACAGGAGGATGTTTCAGTTTTGCCACTTTGCCGTAAGCAGTGATTGCTGTCACCACCATCCACGCTGGTTCAGCCCTGAGTGCTGCGGTTGCGCTGGGCCCCTGCGGCTGCGAGTCCAGCTGCTCCTGGGTGTAGCGAGCCTGGCCGTGCGTGGACGGGGCGGGCAGCTGCGCCCGAGTGGGAGACTCGGCAAGAGCATCAGCAGCGCCGCTACGGGCAGGAAGAACGTGGAACCCCAGGTGCCACTCGGCAGGGGAAGAGTGAACCGGGGCAGAGTCACACGGAGGAACAGCAGGGTCAAGGGCAGGGGAAGGGTGAACGGTGGCCGAGTCACACGGAGGAACAGCAGGGTCAAGGGCAGGGGAAGGGTGAACCGGGCCGAGTCACATGGAGGAACAGCAGGGTCAAGGGCAGGGGAAGGGTGAACCGGGGCAGAGTCACACGGAGGAACAGCACCGGGTCAAGGGCAGGGGAAGGGTGAACGGGGGCCGAGTCACACGGAGGAACAGCAGGGTCAAGGGCAGGGGAAGGGTGAACGGGGGCAGAGTCACACGGAGGAACAGCAGGGTCAAGGGCAGGGGAAGGGTGAACGGGGGCCGAGTCACACGGAGGAACAGCAGGGTCAAGGGCAGGGGAAGGGTGACCGGGGGCCGAGTCACAGGGAGGAACAGCACCGGGTCAAGGGTGTGAACTGCGCCCACACAGTGCGCCATCACGTGGAGAAAGCAAGTCCTGCGCTGGCTTTAGAAAGGAAAAAACAGGCGAAACTCAGTAACATGTGGTGTGGGCAAGCATGTGTGAAGATGTGTGAGAAGTGCAGGGATGCAGGAGGACACGGGAGAGCACACGTGGACCCGGGCCGCTGCGTGTCCTCGCCCTGGGTGGGGCTCGGTCGCGCTCAGTCCGTCGTGTGCCCACCCAGGCCTGAGGCTCGAACACAGCAGGGCCTGTTCCTGGCCGTGCCGGGGTCCTGGCCATCGTCCACACCGCAATTCGGGGACGCAGGCTCCTGCCACGGACCTGGTCAAGCCGGCCGTCAGCCAGCGGGCGGGGGACTGGAGGTTTGGGGCGAGGCCCACGTCTTGCGTCCTTGCTGGGACTCGGCTGCGAGGGCAGGCGGCGACGTCTCGCGGGTGGCTCAGGAGGAGGAGGACAGCTTGTCCCAAGCGGCGTGAGTTCCTGCTCCGCGGTCCGCTGTGCCCGGCGTGGGGTCCTCATGATGAAAAGCTACGGATGAGACTGTGAGGGAGACTGTGGGTCTTCTCCCCTTCACTCCGCCTCTCGTCTTTGAACGGCGTTTGCTTGTTTCTTTGTGCTGGAGTCTGGGTTCGCCCTGCCCCTTCCCTCCCTCAGGCATCCCTGGGTTGCAGGGGCGTTTCCATTTTCTCAAAGCAAAAACCAGGGAAACCTGGAGGATGAGTTTCTTGGAGAAGCTGTGTCCACCTGAATCTGCTCCTGTGCCTCACGTGACAGTGGAAGGTGGCCTGTGACGGTGACACGGGTGCTGGGACGGACGACGGGGGAGGGGAGGAGGGAGGGCCCCAGTGGGGCCCAGCCAGGTCCTGGGGGGCTCGGCCGCCCTGCTCTGTGGGCCCTCGGTCCCAGTTGCCCCTTGGAGGGTCAGCGGGTGGGTGACGCCGGCACCGCCGTGGATGTGACTGTAGGTGCCCCACGACTGCCTCCGGCTCGGTCACCGTCCTGCGTCCAGGCCGCCCTGGTGACGCCTGCAGCTGGAGGGTTATTGCCGAGAGGCGTTTACACTCCAGTCCGCGGTTTCTGTCTCACACACACGCCTGGCCTTGAAGCTCATCACTTTCCTTCCTGTTCTCCACCTAAAGCCTCGGTGGAGAGTCGCCCCCTGATGACGCTGCTTTCACCATCGCTGTGACCAGAGAGAATCGTCACAGACTTCATAGAAGTGGGCGGAAGGAGATGGGATTTTACACTGGCTTCTGGAAACAAAGTTCGCGTCTGAACCATTTCTAGGGACCCTGGTGGTTTGGATTTGGGTCGGCAGAAGTAACAGATGGTGGGTTTTAACGTTAAGCATCTTCAATATTGTGAACAAGTCATGCATTTAAAAGCTCCCTCCCACCCCTGCGTCCACCTGTTATTACAACTGAGTTAGTGCTTAATGGCAGAGGTATGCGAGGGCTTGTACAGAACAGTTAATGCACTTATTGGATTGATCCTTTTCCTACTTTACAAATCTGCTGAACAAAAGAATTCTTGTGCCCAGGAAGGCTGTGGCCAGGCTGTTTAAGGTCGCGGATCCGTTTGCTAAGTAGGCAGTGTTTACGGCTTTCGGTTTTAGAGCATATTAGTAATTTCAAATGTGTTAATTATGTTTTTATCAGGTATACAAAATTACGTGAAGACTATAATGTATACAAATTGACTATTAAACCATCGTTTATGAAAGGTTAATTTTTATGTCAGCAAAACGCCCTGTTAAAACATTTGTCGTGGGAGTTCTCCCTCCCCAAGCCCTTCTCTGTGCGAGTAACAACCGTCACTAATGTGCGCCTGGCCATTTAGTTTTCAAACGTGTTTTAAAAGACATAAGATAGAGGTTTTTCAGAATGGGAAATGCTTGCAAATGCAGCTGACCAGCTCTGAGTTTTTTAAGTCTGGGTTCCGAATTTGTCTCAAAAATTGTCTCGTGGGGCTCCTGGGGCACCGATTCTTGCCGTGTGAGGATTTAAATGGCTCAGGTGTCTACGCGGACTGTCCTGACGTAAACGGTGGAGTACAGAGAGCTCTGTTAGATCGTAACCTGGCGACTCAGGAGTGGAGAGTCCCATGTGGCTGACGTGGTGACTTTGTACTCCTGGAACTGGAGGGTTGTAAGTTGTTTTAAGGGAGTGGACTGACTCTGCGTGTTGGCTCAGGGTTCGTGGCAGAGCCCGGGTCTACTTGGAACATCATGCAAACTGGATCCCTCCTGCCTGGCCTGGGCCCTTCTGTGCCCACCCGGCCATTGCTGCGTCCCCGGCTCTAACACGGGAAGACACTCGGGAGGAAGGAAACGCTGCCCAGATCGCACTGCTGGAGCCCATCCAAGGAGACAAATGACCCCTTGGTGTGGCCCTTTCTGGAGGCCAGAAATGAGCAGAGGAGAGAGAGAGCTCATGGAGGGCTCGTAGCCAGCGTTGGCCGCTGAGGGGAGCCGTGGCCGGAACCCAGCGCAGCTGCTCTGCTGGGAGGAGGCCCCGTGAGTGAGCAGGTCTGGCTGATAAAGACACCTTTGTGCCTCTGGGTCCCCGGGTCCCTCCCCCCGCCCTCAGGTGTGGACAGCAGCCCCTGGGCGGGGCCTGGGCTGGCGCAGAAACTCTGCCTGTCTGACGTGGGCTGGAGCAGAAACTCTGCCTGTCTGACGTGGGCTGGCGCAGCCGTGACCTCTGACTTCTCTGAGCGACACCAGCCCCCCAGGCCCTGGCCGGACGCCAGGTGGACCGAGTGCTCCTTAACCAAGAGGTTCCTGTGACTGGAAGATGCTCTCGCTTCCCCCACTTTCCTACTTGGCTGTTTTAATTTTTCTTATTGTTTTATAAAACTTACATTGAGGACACTAGATTGTTACCATTACATATTGAAATTTTCCCTAATATTTTGCTTGTATTTCTGTTTTTCAAATTCAAAAAGAACAATACAAATTGTAATTAAAGAAGCCGCCCTGCGTTTCCCCTCCAGGGGTTACCTGCAGACTCGGGACGGTTAAGCTGCTTCTCGAGACATTTATTCCATGTTTCCAAAAAATTCTGTAGAAATCCATCATTTTAGAGACGGAGGCAGTTGTCAGGTTGTGTCCGAGTTGCCCAAGTCTTGGAGCGAGGATGCCAGGACGTGGTCTCCGGGGTGTGGCCAGGGCAGGTGCTCAGAGGGGCTGCAGGTGTGGGTGGCACCGAGGCTCCGGTGTTGTCGCTGTGCTGTCATCTCACCTGTCACCGTGGCGTGGAATTCGGTGACAGGTGAGGCTCTTTCCCACCAGCACCCAGAAGACGGACCCGTCCGTGCTGCTGGGATGCTGGACGTCACGTTCCTCTCCCCGCCTGGCTCCCAGCATCGGCCGAGGCTGCAGCCCTGAGTGGAGTGTGGGCTCCCGTTGTGACTGGGGCGCGGCCCTTCTCTGTTTTCCCCTTGGACCCCAAGTTAGACGCACTAAGCCCCGACTCTGCCTGAGCCTGCTGTCTCCTAACCCCGCTGCGTTCCCCATCGCGGTGACATGCTGGCAACACTGGGTCCCCCTCACGCGGCCCAGGCAGGCCGGGGGGCCGGGTGGGAGCCCGGCCGCGGAATTTCTCTGTCGCCTGATAGCTCTCATCCGATAAAGGGGCCTGGGATTTGGTTTCACGCTGGACTCAGCTGCCTGAGCTGGACTATGAAACCAGTTTTCTCCAGAATTACCAGTTTCTCATAACTTCAGTGTTTAACCATGAAGTCATTGTGAGTCCTAAGATTTAGAACAATTAGAAAGCAACTAAGCCCTCCAGCCACGCCTCTGAATCAGTCATAGTCGAAACCTCAGCCTGGCTGTGGCGTGGCGGCCGCCGTGTTTCGTGGCCCTTTCCACGACGTTCGGGGGGAACACGACAGTGTTGGGTTCTCGAGCCGCCCTCACCGGGTCACCCCACACAGCTGCGAGGTGCGTCTCTTGGTGTCCTGGCAGCCCGTGCTGGCCCCGAGCCCCACGTGTCCAGGCTGTCGTGGGGCCGTGCAGGCTGTGGCAGGGGGTGCGGCCCGGCTCACCGGTGGCCCCATCCACATTCTCCTCCCGGCCCCCAAGGACCCGTGTCAGCGTGCCGGTGGCCACGGGACGGCAGCGCTTTCCAGTTGCCACCAGCAGCCACTGCCCAGAGCCCCCCTGCAGCATGGCCCCCACACCCCAAGATGCACCCCACGCTGCGGCCGGGTGTGACAGCATTTCCTGGTGAGAAACTGGCACCCCCGGCCTCACAAAGATTGTTTCTTTTTCCTTTTCCCTGACCCACGAATTTTAATACCTTTAAGAAGCATACACATGAAATTACTTTTATTAAAATATTAAAATTACATGGGATGTGGGCTGAGCTGGTGCTTGTGGTTCCGTGGCCCGAGCTGACCGGAGCTTCACTCCCATTCTTCTCACGAGTCATCCCTCTCACCAGTCTGTTTCAGAGATGTTTTGGGATATTTCCTCGTCCACACCATTGAAATGTGGTCTCATCTGTCACCATTCAGTCTCGCTGTGGTTTTCCTGCTCTGGTCACAGGGAGCTGCCTCTCTGGAGGGCGGGGACACCACAGACACTCCCTTCGGTGGGGAAAGGAGGCACGTCGGTCTGTTTTATTTGGAATTACACACTTGCAGTGAGGGGTCTATATTTGAGGAAAGATAGAACATGCAGATGACACTAGATCTTGGTCTTCAACTTGACATTTTGTTTAAAATTTTAAGATTACAATTTGTGAGGTTAAGTTTGAAGGACAGTACTTCAGAGTCTAACTTGGTTAGATGAGGGTCTGTTTTATAATCAAGAGATGAAGTCTGAGGCCAGGCGCGGTGGCTCACGCCTATAATCCTAGCACTCTAAGGCCGAGGTGGGTGGATCACTCGAGGTCAGGAGTTCGAGACCAGCCTGAGCAAGAGCGAGACCCCCGTCTCTACTAAAAATAGAAATTATATGGACAACTAAAAATATATATAGAAAACATTAGCCGGGCATGGTGGCGCATGCCTGTGGTCCCAGCTACTAGGGAGGCTGAGGCAGGAGGATCACTTGAGCCCAGGAGTTGGAGGTTGCTGTGAGCGAGGCTGACACCACGGCACTCTAACCTGGGCAACAGAGCGAGACTCTGTCTCAAATAAAATAAAAAAAAAGAAGAAGATAAGAGATGAAGTCTGGCAGGTTGGATTGTGTTGGACAAATCTGTCCGTGATGCTGCACCATGTTCTGTGTGACACACGTCGGTGTTGGGCGCGCCGGCCGGCAGGGCCTGCAGACCAGGGCTGGGCTCTGCACACTCCGTGGTGAGACACGTCCACTCAGCTCTCCAGCGGGAAGCATTTTGGCAAATTATGGATGGCATTCACTTTCTTTCCAGTATTTCCTAGACTTTCTTCATGGAACATGAAGGACTTTTTTTGCATATGAGATATAGCTAAAAGAAAAAAATGGTTTTTCATTGTTGTGTGCAGAAACTTACTTTCTCATACCTGTAGCCTAACTTCTTGGGTGCCACGCGGAGTTTTATAGCACATCTTATCTGTCTTCATTTCTTTGGGCCGTCAGTTTGTCCCTGCATCTACTCCCAGCTTGTCACCCTGTCATTCCCCTGTCCCTGGGGGAATCTGGGTTTATCGCCCCTTCCCGGAAGAGCGGGCCGCGCAGGGGCTCTGCCCTCGGAAGAGGAAAACGTCCTTCACGCCTCACACTGTGAACACTGCTCGAGTTGACAGTGTCCGTGTCCTCCGGAACCCTCGGGCCCTGCCAGGCGGCGGCCTCGCGGGCTGGAGGAGCCCGGTGCTCAGGCAGGCGCCCCTCCTCGTCTCTGATGCTCCTTTCCGAGCCGCTGCATCCTGCCGTGGTCCCGCGGGACACGCCTGGCCTGGGTCTAGGGACCCCAGAGACCGTCCTGAAATCCTGCCGCCCCCACGCTGCACGGGCAGCTCCTGCCGCCCACGCGGGGGCGAGACTGACCCCGTGGCCCGCACCGCTCGAGCTCCTGCTGCCCGTCACGCGTCAGCCGGCAGCCGAGCGAGGTCCTCCGGCTCCCCCCTTGCAGGGACCTGGGAGGCTGCCCGGTGGGAGGAGCCTCGGCCCCAGATGGGCTCGCAGGACAGGGCGGCCAGCAGGTGCGCAGGTGCGGGGCTCAGGTGTGGGCGGTGGGTCCACACGGCGTCTGAGGGGCGCGGCTGTTGGCCGAGACCGGAGATTAGGGGAGCCCCAGCCCCCCGCCCCCGCCGCCAGCCAGCTGCCCTTGAGGGTCGTTGCCGGGCTGCGTGTGCCCGGCAGCCGCTGGGGACCCCAGGGGAGGCTCGCGGGGGCTCGGTCTGAGGCCGGTGGTGAAACCCAGAGCGAGAAGGAGCGATTCCCTCGCACACGTTTCTGCACCTGCCGGAGGATGAGGCGCTTCTGCGTCCCAGGTGCGGGAGGGGAGCGGGAGTCGCGACAGCCGCCCGCAGAGCAGCAGCGGTTCGGGCCGGCGACTCGGCCTGGGGAAGGGCGCGCGCGTGGCTGGCGTTGAGGTCTCGCAGAATCGCGCTGCGAGATGCTTCTCTGGTGGTTTATTTGCCGGTGTCGAGTTCAGTCCGTCCCTGCTCCCCTGTGTTCCCACGGGCAGCACAGCTCGCCCGGCTCAGGGTGCGCGGGAGGCTCAGGGTGCGCGGGAGGCTCAGGGGGCTGCGGGAGGAGCGGCGTCTGCCGGAGCTCAGGCTTCAGCGCTCACGCGGCGGCTTTCTCCCCGCAGTCGGCACTTCCAGGACGCTTTAACGGCAGCGTTGTCCTTTGCGGGTGCGGGCCCGTGCGCACTGGGGTGAGAGCGACCGAGGGCAGGTCACTGGCGTCCCCAAAAGCCAGGCGCACGTCGGCCACAAGTCACAGACACGTCCTTACAGCTGAAAGGACAAAGGCCACCAGGCTTGGACCGTTGTGGTGGGACGAGCGTTCGGCTCGATGAAGGAACGCGGGTCCCTACTGAAGATCCAGGAAACTGCCCAAGGCCCAAATTCCCCCAGGAACTTTTGGAAAGTGTGTGTGTGAGAAAGACTGAAAAATCATGAGTGAAAATTCTCTTAACATTGAAGAAGCTGACACGAGTGGACGAGGAGTCCACAAACGCGCAGGAAACAGAGATGGGGTCTTCGGCGCTGGACGAGGACACGGGGTCAGGTGGCACTGATGCTCCTCGGTCCTGTCCCGAACACTGGATGCTGCTCCCACGTGGGGGGGCAGGTGCCGCGGGAGACACAGATGTGCAGACCCTGTGCTTCAACACGTCTCTTCCGTGCACAGTTCCCAGTCTGGGGACGCTGGCTGGTGGGTGGGAAGCGGCGAGCCCTGTCTGATGTTCACCCGGTAACTTTGTTTATTCTGCAGTAACCACGTGTCACCCCCCTTCCCTCCCAGATAGTGCAACTTTACCTTGCATTTCCGGAAACGGTGAAGACCATCCACTTACCCTTTTGACTTGCACACTTGCCGTTCATTTCTAGAAGGTTTTTCCCTCTCATTTTCCTCTTACTTGTAGGTTTTTCCTCCCCAGGGACATCTGTTTGAAGCTCATTAACTAGAGACTGTTTCTCACATCTTATTCCCAGTAACTTCAATGGAAACACTGGGTAGTGATTTAAATCCCAATAATTCTCCTTTCATGATGATGTCAGAAGTGGAATCCCAGGGAAACCCTGCCAGGGCCTGCAGGTGGCAGGCGGACTAGACAGCACCAAAAGGGCAGAGATGGCAGATGGGGGGAGGGATTTGGGGGACCCCCCCCCCAGGTGACCTCTGATAATAACCTCTCTAGGGTCAGTCCCTCAGGTTAAGGGGACCTTGTGGGCAGCTTCATCTGATTGTGTTATCACAACCTATTTTAGGTAAAATATGATTACGACTAGTCTGTTACTAAATCTGGATAAGCTGATGTGACCGTGCCGAGCAGCACTGAGGTCACAGATGGCTACAGGAGCAAAGTGTGCGCAGACACAGCAGGGGACCAGGGGCTCTGCCAGTTATTCTACATTTTAGCTCTGCAGTCGCTGGAGTAGAAAACAGATCTATTGATTCACAGTGTCAAATCTGATGTTTTTCTTAACCTTTTATTAGGTTCAGGGAGCAAGTTTCCGAGGGTGGAAAGAAGTGACTTCTCTGTTTAATAAAGATGACCAGCAGCGGCTCCTGGAACGACGCGAGTCTCCCAAGTCCAAAGGGTGAGTCAGGCTGCGGCCGGGAGCGATCACTGCCCGGGGTTATGAATTGGTGAGAAGGGTGGCAACGGAGGTCTTGTTTCTAGTTTAAGGAAATAAGGAGAAGCACTGTCAGGATCGGTAGGTAAACTGTAAAAGATTTGAGAAAATAAATACATTTAAACTGACATCGGAAAAGTTTAAAAAGTACATTTAAAGTTGAAAATATGAATTCAGTGGCTGCCTGATGGTGTTACCAGGGGCTTGTTTGCTCCGTGGCCTGAAGAGTCGCTGGATCAGAGGATGGCGCTTGGGGAGCCTACGGGGATGGATTTGCTTTTGTTTGGGGACCGCGGGGCCCCGTCCGCTGTCTGCACTTCCGTGCCTGCCCCACGCCAGGCCTTCATCTGTGGTCTCCAGCTGTAGGGACGGTGCACAGGGCCCGGCTCTCAGACGACCTGCTGCTCCGGCAGCATCCGCACCTGGTGCCCTTGTGGAGGCCGCTGGCCGGCAGCCTCTGTCCCTGTCCTCTGCCTCGGCGCCTGTTCCTGTCTGTGGCCCCCAGTGCTCGAGGTTCTGGCTTGTATTGAGCAAATTACCTACTAAATTCCTGAGACGAGCTTGCTATATGAATAACCCTGTTGAAAACCTGTTTGATAAATGGAATAGTTTTCCCTTCTTATTTCTTAACCCGGACCCTGGATTTCCCTGTGTGTGTTCTGCGCAGACAGGCGGCCAGCACCTGCCTGGTGAGGCCCCGACAAGCTCTTTTGTGTCCCTTGTCTGAGAACCAGCTCTTTGGTTACAGATTGCCAAGGGGCATCCTAAATTATGGTTTTTACGTGTTTCATTTACATGTAGTGACTAATTTTTCCTTATTAATCTTACTATTTGAAACCTTACACATAGATTTTTATTAGATTTCCAAACACCTTAAAATTTTTTTGGAAAGAACTTTATAAAAGGGACACAACTTGGGGCCTTAAGGTCGTGGGCTCACCAACACTTCACTCTTTCATCTCCTATAGAACTAACGTACGATTAAAGGAAGAATTGAAGACAGAGAAGAAATCTGGATTTTGGGACAATTTGGTTTTAAAACAGAACATACAGTCCAAAAAACCAGATGAGATTGAAGGTTGGGAGCCTCCAAAGCTTGCTCTGGAAGACGTGTCGGCTGACTTGGAGGACGCCTCGGGCAGCTACTCGTCTCGGCCGGGCTGGGAGGAGGGTGCCAAGGGCTCGGCCAAGTACACCAGCCTGGCCGACACCGCTGCCGGCTCCCGGTGGAGCCTCCGGTCGGCTGGCAGGCTGGTGAGCATCCGCCGGCAGAGCAGAGGGCGGCTCACGGACAGCCGGGAGGAGGCAGAGTGATGAGGCCACAGCCGCCGCCGTGGCACTTCCGGGAGTTTGCTGCGCTGCGGTTTCTTATTAGTATGTTTAAGTTGCTGAGTTCTTCCCGCACTGGGAAGTGTAGGTCATCTACTTTTTGCCCGTGTCCCACACGCCTGTTTTCGCTGACTGGTGAGCTCACACCCACACTGTGACTCCTGGTTCCCTTGCTTGGGAGTGTCCCCTGCCATGGGCACGTTCTGCAGAAACCAGGTGTAGATCTCTGATGCTGTCCTATGGGACAGCACAAAACTCTCTTCATGCCACCCTCAGCTGTAGTTCTCTGTCTCAGAGTCTCTCTGCCTGTCTCTTGCATGTGATACACATGTGACCATCTCATGAGTCACGTCCCATCCATCTCACAACACACAAGGGTGTATCAGTTGTGCAATTCTTTTCTTTTGCCAGAGAATTACAGTCTAGGAGGAGGTAAGATGACTCTTCCAAAGGTTATGTTAAATTTTGTTTAACTTGGCAGATTAAACTTTTTATATTAAATTTAAAAATATCTAAACAAATAGTGGAATGGCAAAGGTTATATTTGAGCATAAAATGTCAGTATCTTAAAATACATGTTTGACTCTTGCTGAGGGAGGAGTAGCCTCTTGCGTGCACACTGGATGCCAACAGTGGCTCTTTTGGGGGATTTTATTTTTACTTCTCTTGAACTTTTAAATATTTATCTTTCTTTTCTTCAAAAAATTTACTCTTTTTGTTTACAGATTAGCGAAGTGTGGATGAATCTTTGTCACTTGATAATCTTGTTTGGAAAACATTAACTTGCTCATTATAGAGTTAAAATCGTACATGAAATACTAAGTGCCTCTTTTCTATTGTCCCCATGTGCGTGGCTTTTCCAGTGAGAAACCACTTCCCGTGAGTGCTGTGAAATCCGTAGGAAGTTGTGTTTCCCCCACAAGAGTGACTGAAACCACTGTGAGAGCGTCTCTCGCTCTGTTTCTGTCTGCTCTGCCTCTCGTCCTCGCCAGGGGAGCCCACATGGTGTCGGGCACCGGTCACAGGTCCCCTGGCAGAGTGGCTTGTATCAGCGGGCGGAGTATCTTACCTTAGGGAAAAGTGGTTTGAAAGAAAAGATGTCTTTTCCTTTGTTAAAAACAAAGCAAAAACCTCCAGTTACATGGTGCATTCCGTCATGTTAAAAACACACACATACACCCCAAAAACCAAAAACCCTGTGCTCGAGTTGTTCCGTGTGCACTTCCGTGCTGTTCCGTGCACGTGGACGGTCCACTCGACGCTCCTGTGGGGTGACAGTGTGCTGGCGGCAGAGCACGCCGTGGTGCAGCAGCCTGTCCGTGTCTAATGGAACACGGTTACTTGTTCTACCCGTGTCCCATCCATGCGTCCGTCTGTCGTCCACGTCCGCCCGTCATTCGCAGCTGTCCGCTGTCTGGTCTATCCACCCTGTCTGTGCGTCCGTCCATCCGTCTCTTCTTAATAGCCTTGAAAGGGGGACACGCTTTCAGTAGTAATTCCAGTTTGTATTAGAACCTTGAAATTGTGGAGGTTTTCTTTGTTTCACAATGCAGAGGAAAGTCTGTAATTTTAGCATAATAGCTACATTGAAGATTCCCAAGTTTCCTCAGGTAAATAGCTGGGTGTGTGGACTCCCTGGAGAAGTGCCTGTGGGCGGCACAGACACGCACCACGCGTGACTTACGCGAGTGTTTGGCCGCAGGACTCAGTCCAGGCTGTTCTTTGGCGCCGTCTTGCTGTGCAGGGACGTGGACACTTGTGTGGGGCACTCGGGGGGGGGGGGTGCGGTGGTCCTGGCCAGTCGGGACGCCAAGTGCCTGCCGCTCGCCTCCGTCCTGTGACTGTGGTGCACAGTTAGCAAAATAGCTCTTCATGCTGCTGTTCTCAGAATGTGAAGACAAAGCCAGATTGGGATCGGAATATGCACTGTAAATCGAGTTTTTCTTACCTACAAAGACGAATGTAAAAATTAGCTTTTTCTCCTGCTGTATCTGATTGAATTAAAATAACTATGTTTGTGGTTTTTAATGTAAATATTTATTGGTGTGCTTTGGGAGAAAAATGTCTTTTCCTGAAAGAACTTACCAAAGCCGATTTGCCGTCTTCACCAGTCAGCGGGGCTGGGTTGTGCGAGCCGAGGCTTCCCCGTGTGCTGAGCGTGGTCTCTGCTCTTCTGCTGTGTTTTCTTGTTTCTGAACAGGAAAGAGATTGGCTGCAGAGAAGGTAAGCTTCCTCCCTGACACGGAGATCTGTGGGAGAATGAAAATACCGTTCTAACCTCTTTCATTATTGGTTTGCACAACTACTGGCATCTGCTCACAATGGCTTTAGTCACTTAGAGCCGACGGCACTTTCCTGACCTTTGAAACCTCATTTTAAAATGCAGTTGATACATGTACTTTTTCATAAATAAATGAACAATGTCATCCTACGTTTTCAAGCTGTATCTTTTGGGTGACTGCACTGCCGCACTGCACCACCGTGAGCGGCTGAGCACCCGGGCTGGGAGGCGGCCGTGTGGCCACCCCGTCTGCTCTGGTCCCTCCGTCTTTGTCTCAGGAGTCGGGTCCTTGTGTGCCCTCTACCCCTCAGTGTCCAGCTGAGAGGCGTGAACACGTTAGTGTAGGACATCTTACCGTAGCATTTCTGTTTTACAAAGAGGACCGTCACTTAGAAACAAGTCTTTCTGGAAAGCAGTGGCCTGTTCCGAGAGGATGTGAACTTCCCTCTGGAGCCGGACACCAGGCGTGGTGCCCCCGTGTCATGTGCTTCCTGGGGGCATACGCGGTGGCAGGAGGCCTGGGGCTGGGTCCCTCCATGCAGTGGGACTGCCACTCCCGGCTGCTCCTCTGGGCCTCGCCGGCGAGTTGGGCGCCCACAGACCTCCCACCACCCTCCCGCTGGCCTGGGACCCCTCTCACCTGCCCACGGCTCTGACCCACCTCACCTTCCTCTCTCTGTCCCACGCGGACCCTGAGACCCTATCTCAGGTCACTCGTGGACCTGGCTGTCATCATAGGCGAGGGAACTGTGCCTGTCCTCTCTCCCCCAAATTGCTTTTAGGCAATTATTCATTTTCTGGTTTTTGTGGCAATTATTCAATTGATGTTTGAACAACCAAAGACCAGTGCTATTCAGTCAGCTTTTTTTTTTTTTAATTTTTTAATTTTTTTTTTTTTTTTTTGAGACAGAGTCTCACTCTGTTGCCCAGGCTAGAGTGAGTGCCGTGGCATCAGCCTAGCTCACAGCAACCTCCAACTCCTGGGCTCAAGCAATCCTCCTGCCTCAGCCTCCTGAGTAGCTGGGACTACAGGCATGCGCCACCATGCCCGGCTAATTTTCCTATGTATATTTTAGCTGTCCATATAATTTCTTTCTATTTTTAGTAGAGACGGGGTCTGGCTCTTGCTCAGGCTGGTCTCGAACTCCTGACCTCGAGCGACCCTCCCGCCTCGGCCTCCCAGAGTGCTAGGATTACAGGCGTGAGCCACCGCACCCGGCCTGTTCAGTCAGCTTTGGAGAGAGAAACTGGCCAGGACAGTTTAACATCTCGCTCACAGCAGCCACAGGTGGTTTCCAGGTGAAGGACCACTTGGGTGCCGGCTGCTGCAGTTTCCTTCCTTTTTGGTAGAAACACAGTTCTAGCCCTACCGACGGGAGGCAGCAGCACACTCTGAACGGGCTCGCGGCTGAAACCCGGCGCTGCTGAGGACACGGCGGCCCTGGAATGATTCCTCCGGGATGATGTGCTGCTCCGCGTGCAAGTGTCTCTGGCCGGTGTGACGTGCGGCGAAGCACAGGTGGGCAGGTGGAGCTGCAGCGGTGAGTGAGTCTCCGCCCGGCCACTGTTCTGTGGATTTGAGCCCTGGCAATGAGCACGAAGTCAGGTTAGACCAGGTTTGAGTGACGGGGCATATTCCGGGTCCTTAGACCCTCCAGGGCTGCCCAGGCCACACCTCCCTGCACGGCTGTGGGGAAGCTGCAGGTGCAGCCCTCGACCCACCTGTTTTAAGGAAAAGCTGTGCTGTTACCTGAGAGCCTCCACAGCCTGCCGCACAGGAAGAATCGGGTGAAACGGCCCATTTCAGCTAATAGCAGGACAGCAACAAACTCGCTTTGTCAGTAGTTGAAAAGTGCCCAGTTTCTACTGAGACGACCTTCAGTGGGAACAGGTTTGAGCTGCTAGGTAGTCAACAGTGGAGACGGCGCCCAGCAGGGCCCTTCCGCCGGCCGAGTGCCGGCCGGTTCTGTTTCTAAAGTGGGTTATTCTCAGAGGGCTCCGCGGGGAGGACAGTGAGGCTGGGGGGCTGCTGGTGACGCTGTAGATACTCAACACTTCCGGGTTTTCCTCGTCTCGAGTTAGCCCCGAACACCCACAGCCAACGGCTCTCGCCGGTGGAGGTGGCCCAGGCCTTCACCTTGGAATCAAGGTTCCCGCGCGTGGTCTGTCCCAAGGTGACAAGAATGTCCGCACTGCCGGGGAGGCAGGACCACAGGTCTTCGTGGAGGGCTGGACGCCACGTTCTCGCGGCTTGGCCTGTGGGCAGCCGGGCTCTGCCCGCCTCCCGCCAGCCCTGCGCCCACCGCGGCTCGGCTGAGCGAAGCGTCCTGGGTGCGCTGTCGCCGGGCACCTGAGCTGCTGGCTGCGACCTGGGCTCTGCGAGCCCCTGGGCTCTGCGGGTGGCTCCTCCTGTCCTGGGGGTCAACTTAACGTTCCTTCTGCAGAGGGGCTCCGTAGGACCCGGTGCTCACAAATGCTTTTCTAACAACCTGTCTTCCTCGTCCGCAGGGCTGTGTGTTCCAGCAATGCTTTCTGCTGAGCATCTGCTTCCTTGCTAGACTGAGGCTCCACGGGGGCAGGGTCGCCCCGTCCTGGGAGCGCGCCACACGGAGGGCCTTGCGTCGACGCGTGGCCAAGAACGTGCTCCAGGACGACGGGATGTCCACTGGGGTCACCAGAGCAGAGTCCAGCAACTAGCAGGTGACAGCTGGCGTCTGTAGTCTCTGCCCAGCCGGGCATCTCCCGTCCCCTTCCGAGGCTGTGGAGCCCACGCCCGGCGTGAGGCCTGGGCCGGACTCGCACCACGTGGCCTTCCACGGTTTCTGCTGAGAGATCGGCCCCCGGGGTGGGGAGGACAGCCCGTCCCCCCGGGCCTGCCGCAGAGGAGCCGCACAGCCCCGGACCCCGACTCCTTAGCGTTGCCCCTGAGAGGGCCTGACGGGCCGCGAGTCCAGCCCTGCCCCACACGCTGAGCTAATCCGAGGGTCATTTGCAGTAACAGCGCCGTTTTCAGATCGGACTTTACAGCGCCCAGCGGGACCACATGCGCTGACCACGCCCAGGATACCGGCCACGCCCACGATACCGACCACATGCGCTGACCACGCCCAGGTCGCCGACCACATGTGCTGACCACGCCCACGACGCCGACCACATGCGCTGACCACGCCCACGACACCAACCACAGGTGCCGACCACGCCCACGACGCCGACCACGCCCATGGCAGTGACCACATGCGCTGACCACGCCCAGGATGCCGGCCACGCCCACGACGCCGACCACATGCGCTGACCACGCCCAGGTCGCCGACCACATGCGCTGACCATGCCCACACCAACCACAGGTGCTGACCACGCCCACGACGCCAAACACGCCCACGACGCCGACCACGCCCATGGCAGTGACCACACGTGCTGACCATGCCTATGACACCGACTACGCCCACGTCGCTGACCACGTGCTGACCACGCCCACGACGCCGGCCACGCCCACGACGCTCCCTGCGTTCACCGCCAGCCTGGACGACGCGAGTCCTTCCCTCCGCGGTTCCCGCCGAGTCGGTGCAGGGCCCGTCTCCAGCGGTTACTTTCCGGAGCGGGCGGCAGCTGCACGCGGCGCCGGGGGGCCGGGCCGACGGCGGGGGCGACCCCCGGAAGCAGAGCAGAGACCCGTTCTCTGCGGGAGAGACTGCGTGAGCAGCAGTTGCCTCTTGTGAGGTGTTTTCCCGACTTGGCCCTTGGTCCTGGGGAGCAGGCCCGACGGGAAGCGCCGGCGGCACCTGCCGACTGTCCTCCTCGCTCCTCGCCCGCGGCGGCCGTCGTCCCGGCAGTGTCCGCTGGGAGCAGCCGCCGCGCCGCCCGGCCACGGCCTGGTCCTGTGCGCTCCAGCCGGGAGGCCGACGACAGCCGCGTTCGCGGGCGTCTCCGCCCACCGGGCAAAGAAAAGCCTAGAAAGCCCATGGGAGGGGCCTGGCAGGACGCGTGGTTCGTCTGGAGGCCCCGACTTGGTGTCAGTTGGCACGAACGGTCCCCTCAACCTCCTCTACAAAGACCCTTCGCTGAAAGCCCGCGAGCAGCGTCCTGGGGTCTCACGGCGACGGCTGGACGGCAGCGAGGGTTTGTCTGTTTCCACTCACCTCTCAAGTTCATGGGCGTTTCCGTGCCCCTCTCCCAGCGAAGGAAACAGCCGCTGTCGCGGGTGGGGCCGGCAGGTCTCGCGGGCGAGGCGCCGCCGCCCTGCCGCTCGGTCTGGCGGGGACCGTGGACTCGGGTTTTGTCTCCCTGCCGTCGACAGCCTGGGCCTGGGTTTGTGTCCCTCACCACCGTGTACCTTTGCTCCTGAGACCGTGGGGTTTCACGATGCGGTTATTGTAAAAACCCCTTATTTTCCTGACAATCTGTATTTGTAAAAGTACAAGATGATCCGGGGCAGCTGGTCAGCGCACGTGCACGGCGGCTGCCACGCAGCCACCGTCACCGTGTGCAGGCCACCGTCACCCCGTGGAGGCCACCGTCACCCCGTGGAGGCCACCGTCACCGTGTGCAGGCCACCGTCACCCCGTGGAGGCC
>CM052451.1:23398950-23427024 GCA_028533085.1 Varecia variegata
AAAAAAAAAAAAAAAACCAGAAAGAAATGACCTGGACATCTAAAAATATATATAGAAAAAAATTAGCCAGGCATGGTGGCACATGCCTGTAGTCCCAGCTACTCGGGAGGCTGAGGCAGGAGGATTGCTTAAGCCCAGGAGTTTGGGGTTGCTGTGAGCTAGGCTGATGCCACGGCACTCTAGCCCGGGCAACAGAGAGACTCTGTCTCAAAAAAAAAAAAAAAAAAAAAGGTTTATTAAGTCTGTTCCCACTATAGAGGGAAGACAAAGTAGAGGTGTCCTTTGCTCAGAGAAGTTGCACAGTACCGGACTTTGGGAGAAGAACAAAGAGAGCTTTCCTGTGGAACTTGCCTCCTGAATCTAGTTGACTTCACTGTCTCCTCCAATTTGGGATTCTCGAGAGTTTGCCACTAAAGTAGATGTGAGTTAGCCTCACTCCACTCCCATTTTAGAATGGTTATAACTGGTTTTATTATTTTCAAACCATTTTTCTACCACAGCAATTAGTTTTGGGAAGATTAATGTTCCTACCATTTCTCACCAAAGGAGACTGAGGCTTTCAGTGAACTATAACTGGACGCAGAGGTGGTGGAGTGGAAAAGCTCTGGGATGAGCCAGGTGTAGCGGGCTGAATGCTGCCTCCAAAGATGCCCAGTCCTAATCCCTGTGACCTGGGAATGTTACCTTGTGTGGGAAAAGGGCCTTGCGGGAGTGATTAGATTAAGGATCTTGAGGTGAGGAGATTATCCTGGATTATCTGGGGGGCCCTAAATGTAATCATCAGTATCTTCATAAGAGGGAGGCAGTGGGAAGCTGGAAGACAGAAGGGGAGAAGGTGATGTGAGGATGGAGGCAGAGATTTGAGGGGCAGGAACCGCAGCCTCACAGGGCCAGCTGCCACCAGAATCTGGAGAGAGGTGTGGGACAGAGTCTCCCTCAGCTCCTGCAGATGGAACCAGCACTGGCAAGTCCTTGGTTTTGGACTTCTGGCCTCCAGAGCTGTGAAGGCAAAAATTTTTGTTGTTTTAAGCCACCAAGAGTGTGGTAATTTGTCACAGCAGCCCTGGGAAATGAATACAGCTGACTTGGAATTCTAGTTTCATCTTGTACTCTTTGTAGGATGGGCATATTATTCAACCTCATTGAGTCTTAGTACCTTCATCTGCAAAATCAGAGAAATAATAGCTGCTTCATAGAGTTTTGTGAGGACTAAATGAGTTAATGTAGGACAGTGCTGAGCACGCAGTGGCTTCTGGTGAAAGCTTAGAGACTTAGTCAGTGTTCTAGATTAAAATGATTCCTAGGTTCCTTGACCAAATGATAGATGAAGTCTTTATTCCAAAGACAAACACAGGGAAACTCTTTCAATAAAATATCCAGAGCCGGTAGCAGGTAACGTTACACTCTAATGGGCACAGTTATCCCTCCTCCACACTTTGGGTCCAAAGTCACTCAGAGGACAGAGTCTCAGCCACCTTCCACTGAAGTGGCAGTGTTTTCCTCCAATACGTCTTTCTGTTTAGCGTGTGGTGCAGTTGACAACCTGACCGTCTGTGCTTGCGTACCGTGCTGGTGTGACAGTAATTTTGTAACGAGACAACTAAAAGTGACATGCTTTAAGAGCTAGGATCCCACGAGGAAATGTAACCTAGGTGATGTATGAGGAAAGAAATAGTTCGTTTTTTCAATAGTAGGGCCGGGGGACAAAGTCTTAGAGCCTTTGATCCTATAGAAAAGCCCAAATATGAATCTACTTTCCCGGGATTGAAGCGAATGCCAGTACTTTTCTGTGTCATCCTTCTGCAAAAACAAGGGGACTTTCCCGCTGTCAATGAAATTACTTTTCACTCAAAGATAACGTTTTGCACCGGTATTTGCTCAGTGCCAATCCTGTGGCTCCCTGGTGATGCTCCTTCGCAAAGACCAGTGTCTGCCCCGGCGTCCTCCTGTTTGAGACGAGGGACATTTGGTTTTTACAAACTCTCAGAAAGTCCATGTTTTAAATCATTTTCCAGCCAGTCCACCCCCAGGAAGAGAACAATATTTCTGAGTCCCCCAAACCCGCACAGTGGGAGCGCGCTCGGGCACACCTGGCCAGTGCGCAGGCGCGGCGGGGAGCGGGTGCCGGGGGGGCCCCCGGGCCGGTGTGCACTTGCGCGAGGCGGGCGGTGCGAGAAGGGGACCCGGGGGGCGTGCAGGGCGGACCAGGCAGGGTCTCCGGGGGGCCTGGGTGCCGGGAGTGCAGGGCTGGACGGAACCGGATAGATTTCCACATTCCCATGATAAGGAAAACCCCCATCTATTACTTAGCACAGCAGCCACCTGGGACCCCCACCCCGCACACACAGAAGACCCGCATTAGCACATCACTAACCTAACACCTGACACATTAGCATATTACTAACCTAATGTCTAGCACATCAGCATAACACTAAACCTGATTACCTGGTGCAAGACACTGGCCTAACACCTAGCACATTAGCATAGCAGTAAATCTAATTATCTGGCGCAGGCACTAATCTAATCTATTACCTGGCGGGCATTAGTCACCTGAGACCCCCTCCCCTTGGATCACCCCAACTTAATAAAAATGGGAAAAATTGGATATAAGGTGCTCAGAATTTGGTGGCAAGACCCCTCTGAGCCCGCGGGCGAATAAATGTTGATTCTCCGACTCTCCGTGTGCCTCTCGGTTTGTCCTTGGGACCACCCGCTGTAAAACTTGCTGTAACACCCATATGGAAACAGGCCTGGGCACGTGGCTGCACGGGATGACAGCCTCCTCGGTGGGGACCTGTCCCACGGAAGGGCTCTTACTGGCTGAGGAGGGAGGAGCGCAGCGAAACCTCAATCTTCATTTCATGCCCTTCTCTTAATTTTCTGTGTGCGCACATCACTATATAATAAAAATTAATTTAAAAACGTAAGCAAGAGGGTGGAGGCATGAATGACTAATCTAAGGCAGGAATAAATTATAGTGATCTTGAAGTCTTCATCATAGGATCAAGGAATAAACACAGAGAAGAGGAATCTCGTTTTCTACACGATCTCATGATTTGGTTGAAGAAATGTATCTGTACCTGCAATCAAAGCGAATGCTACCAAATAACTCAGACTTGGATTTTTCAATAAATTTATGGAAATTGTTTTGTGCAAGGAGTATTTCAGGGAAAAGGCTGAGAAATGAAGTCTAAAAGTATAATTATAGAACCTCTGGTATATTCTCAAGGGAAAATTAATGTTTTAAGTAAAATGGGGAGCACTTTAATGCAGTTAAGGTAAATACCTGAGAAAAACCTGTGAAATTACTAACTCTAGTAGTCCAGCCAAACATTGGCTTAAGGAAAAAAATCCAGAAATGTAGTGATTTAGGTATTTAAAGATATAGTATATTAAGCATTTTTATGTACGTTATTTCCTGTTTTCCCCTGTTGGGTAGGTAGGATCTGCATTATTGCCAGGGTCCTAATGAGGAGAAGCCTGCCTGGAGTCAGAGTGGGTAGTCGAAGGGCAAAGGTGTTAGCATTTGCCCCTGGCTCCCTGGCTTTCCTAGGCTGTCTGGAAGTGGCCTGCTTGCCTTGGGGGTATGAGGCTGACGGGTGAGAGAGCAATACACTCTGATCATCCACACCTTAAATGACCGTTTTACTAAGGAACCATCCTTCTGGATTAAGTGACCAATTCACTTATTTATCTTATTTCTCAGAAACCTCAAAGCCAAAATAAACATTATCCCTTAGTATAAATTATAGAGTCAATGAACTTGAATTTATTGGTTTAGGCCACTCTGGAAGTTCAATTGAGTAAATCGTAAACCTGAAACAGCTTGATTGATAATACTTTTAAAAGATTTTGGGGCCAGGCGCGGTGGCTCACGCCTGTAATCCTAGCACTCTGGGAGGTCGAGGCGAGCAGATCATTTGAGCTCAGAAGTTGGAGACCAGCCTGAGCAAGAGTGAGACCCCATCTCTACTAAAAAAAAAAAAAAAAATAGAAATTATCTGGACAACTAAAAATATATAGAAAAAATTAGCTGGGCATGGTGGCACATGCCTGTAGTCCCAGCTACTTGGGAGACTGATGGCAGAAGGATTGTTTAAGTCCAGGAATTTGAGGTTGCTGTGAGCTAGGCTGATGCCACGGCACTCTAGCCAGGGCAACAGAGCGAGACTCTGTCTCAAAAAAAAAAAGATTTTGGTACCAACTTATTTTTTTCCCTATAACTGCTCTCATATTCTCTTTGCTTTGAACAGTAGTTCCTTCAGATGTATACTTTGCAGATATTCAGATATTCCATTTCTGAAGGAGTTAATGGAAAAGCATCACAGTTTTTCAAGGCACTGAATTATCTTAGAAAATAAAAACAAAGGGAAATGTTTTATTTTAGGGAAGTAAATGTTCAAAAATATTTCAGTGACCATTTGCTCATTCACATGCTTGCTGACATCCAGGCAGGTCCGTCTGTATTTTTTATTATAATAACATTTGCCTGCGACTGTCGGACTCTCTTTAGTGAATATGGGTCACAGTGCTTCTCGGGGTCATTGCCTTCTGGGGAAAGAGACCAGAGACCAGGCTCACAACATGAGCAGGTTTTTCAACTCACTTCGTTATGAGCAGCATCTTGCAGAGCTAGTTAAAAGCTCCGAATCCCAGGACACACTGTGTCCACAGACTTGCTGGGCAGAAACTAGGAATCGAGTTTTTTGACAAGCACCCCATGATGGTTCTTTGATCAAGCAAGGACGGGGACCACTGAGCAGAAGAGGTAAAGATAACGTAAGAGGCTGGTGCCCGGGTAACTTTTCACAACTTATATTAATACATAAGTGAAGGCCAGGCCTGGTCGGGCCTAAGGATTTGAGGAAGAGCTGAGGTGAGAAGTAACGTCCCCTGGCTAGTCGAAGAATATGGAGAACAGTGGCTTCAGGAGATGCTCAAGTTACCCACAAGCATACCCTGGGGACCTGCTGTGGAGATACAGAATGGGCTGAGGAGCCCTGGTGTGAAAAGCGGATGTGTCACCAGCTTTGGAATCAGCAGGTGTGCAAAGGGGGTTTCTGGAGTGTGTGTCACTGTTTGCTGTTGCTGCTGGTGCCCTGCTCTACTAGCAGACACTTGAGAGCAACTCTCTCCTAAGCCTGAAGGGAAGTTCCTTCTTAGTGCTCTTCTCCGTGGGTCACCCTTTCTTGCCTCTGCTATTCATCAACATCATCAAGGACTAAGCTCGGGAAGTCGGCGTAGGAAAGAGGGAGCTGAGAGGCTCCTCTGACATTTATTCCTTGTGAGCCCAGATGGTCCGTCGGGGCTCCGCAGTGAGTAGGAGGAATGCTAGGGTTAGGACAATCTTGTCACCCTTCTGGCTTTTCTCAGTCCTGCAGTGGTGGTTGGCAGTAGAATCTATAGAAGGTTCCTGCGTTAGGATCGGAGACAAAGTCTTTCCGTCCTGAAGATGTAAGTAAGAGCGATCACAAGTGTCCTTCAAAAGACTAGAATGAAGGCCAAAATGTCTGGCTCAAAAAGCTAGTGCCGGAATTTTGAACATTTTGCAGCCATGGACACCAAGGATATCTGATGAAAATTGCAGATTTTTTTTCTGGAAAAAAAACGCACAATTAGATGTGGACACAAAACTATAAATAGTATTTGAGAGTAACCTTGCATTCCCTGTATGGCTACTCTAGGTGGCCAAGAAATATCATTTAAAATTTCCTGATCTAATAGGAGCCCTGGGCAGACGACCTCTGCACTTAGCAAGGCTTCATTCTGGAACATTTATGAAATGCTGGGCATGTGTCAGGCACTGGGCTCAGCTGCTCAGCTGCCTTTGAAAGTCACAGCCAGCCACTGCCCGTTTCCTGCCCCGTACTTCCTCGCTGAGCTGACGTAGGACTGAAGAAATCCCCGCTGGCTGCGCAGGGTCCCCAGCACCTGTCGAGCCCTCCCTTTCATGGAGTCCACCCCCAGACCTATTCCCAGACGGGAGAGTTGCTTCTCTTGCTGACAGGTAACTTACCCCTCACTGTGGCGTTCAGACTACCTCTCCTCAGATTGGGCAGAGTGAGTTTATACTGCTTATACTGCAGGCTGAGCAATTCCCACTACCAGGTCTCCAGGAAGAGGGAGAAAGACCAGAGCCCAGCACTGGGGCTGCGATGAGTTTGCATCTGCTGGTCCACAGCTGCTTCCCGGGCAGGCCTGAGGCCCGGTGGAGGCAGCGGATCCGGGGGAAAGAGCACATTAAAGTGATACTTCCGCGTCCGGCTAACCCAGCAGTAAAGGAGAAAACAAACCAAGTTGCCCACAGCATGATGCCCTGTGTTTCTTTCTTTGTGGAATCTGAAATTTGAGAAAAATGAGGCAATCACACAGCTTCTGTTACAAAGAAAATACAAGGCTGTGGAAGAGGGTATATTACAATCATTAGTCCAAAAGCGTTCTTTTTCCCAGTGTTCTTCTGAACTTACTGTAAAAGGCCACTGTTTATGCATATTCCCTGAAAAGATGCAATTAATGCATTCTGAAAGGCCAATCCACACTACCTCTTGTCAAATAAAATTAGGTTATGCGAAGGGCAAGATAAATCTCTTTTTTCACATGCAGAGTTACTTGAAAATAATTACTCAGCTTGGGAAACTTCAGAAACCTTTGGGAACTTACCGGATCTTTCTGGGTAACCTGTTTTTTCACGGTGCTAACTAGTGCTCTGCACATGAAATCCAAAGTATTTCTCTCTCTCTCTCTCTCTCTCACACACACACACACACACACACACAGCCCATCCCCAAGACTTACAAAAATGAATAAAAAATCTTTGGCTAAAGTGTTATGTTTTACTATCAACTTGTAAACTGTAGAGTGGCCGCTCAGTGGACCAATGTCAATATAATAGAAAAGTTGCCATTTGATATTAGTAAGAGCAGTTATTTTTTTGAATGATCTATATCACGTTTGTAACAAAGAGAATTTAAGGAAACCGATGATCCTACCGGCCTTATTACTTTCCCGTGCAGAACTCCTCAGACTTGTTACTTGCAGATTCATGCGATCTCGTTTCCCTGCTGGTGCTCTGGTCCGTCTAACCTCGAAGGCTAACCACGAGGCTGCAGGAATGGAGAGTGTGCTCTGGACACCACCAGGAGACACTCTGTTCGGCAGGAGAGAGAAGCCCTGAGGACGCCCAGGCAGTGCTGTGCGCACGATGATCCTGTCACCCACAAGCAGCACAGGCTTTTGCTCAGCAGAGGAGCCTCCGGTTCAGGGCCTCAGACAGCACTGCCTGGCGTTCCCTGCAGCCTGTGTGAGGGCAGGTTTGAGGCATGGACACTCCAATATTGGAATCAGAAGTATTAAAAAGACAGTGCACTTGCTGAAACTTTAATAGTTGCTTCTTTATCTACTGTTAAAGGAGAAGAAAATTCAGAGCAAGGGAAAACCTCAGAGACAATATAATAGCAGAGAAATGGGAATATAAGGAAAGAGAGGGCCAGGTGATTCAGGATATATTCTATGTGGTGTGTCAGAAACAGACACAAAATCCCAATGGTAGATGAAGTTCGGGCAGGAGAGAGAGGAGTTCCTGTGGAAGGTCCGTTGTAGTCCACTTGTAGGACACGTCTTTGAACCCAGGTCAGCAGTAACACGGAGCCGCATTAGGGCATTCCAGGCAAAGGAGCTGACCACCACCCTCTGCTACAGTGGAAGGAATCGCCAGATGGCAGAAGCAAGAAAACATCTGTATGGCTTTGCCTTCACAACCTCCAGTCTCCGCCCAGTGTGACAATGACAGTGGCGGTGCAGAGGGGATGTGGGGATCCCTGGGCCCCCGGGACCTGGGGCCTGAAGCTCATCTCTGCTTCCCCTGCACTGAGCACGTGCAGAAAGGCGCAGGATCTGGAGGAGCAGCTTTTCCCACGATAGCTTGTTTATCTTTCATTCCCGGATGACTCTGTTGCTAATGACTGGCTGAAATTCCATCTGTTTTCAGTGTGGTGAATTTTGAATCCAACTGGTTCCATTTGGTGAAGCTGGGCATAGATCACCTATCTCTCATCTATTTATCCATCCACCATCCACCTACCACATCTATCGATCGTCTGCCTTCCCCCACACACATATGCACATATGCACACAATTGCATGTGTGTCTGTACCTACAGCTGTAGCATCTGTGCCTACGACAGGCAATCTCCTACCATCAGTGTCTCCTCCCTGGTCGGTGGCTCGAAGCCTGTGAGGCTCGGGCTGCCCCGTGGCCTCAGAGCATGTCTGATGCTTCTGCCACCCAATTCTCTCCACGTTTTAATGTAACATGACAGGAAGAAAACGTTCCCCCCCCCTTAGAGCCGGTTCCCCTGGGCCCCAGGAACAGAGAGGCGGAGTCACCGAGGCTGCAAACGGCAAAGGAGTTTATTTATAAGCTCGAGCTAGGGTCCAAGTCCTAGAGCACCAACGCAGTGGCCTCTCCACGAACTAGGACACCGCCCTGGGGTAAAATTAAGCTTTTATACTCTTCTGCAGGTTTCACACGACACCTGCTGCAGGTTTCACATGACACGCTGGTTCCACACGACAGGCTGGGCACACCACTCCCCTCTCCCCTTAGTTCATTGGCTTCTTTAAAAGTTGCTGATCGGGTGGGCTCCCGATTGGTCCAGTTCCAGGCCATCGTTCCTGCTCTTGATTGGTCTCATTCCGAGCGGTCATTTTCCTATCTTAGGTGTACCATGCCCTGGGCAGTTTGGGCTCCAGGCCTATCTTGTTTACACAAAACATGGGTGTTGTACTCAGGAATTTCTGTGTTGGGGTAGCAAGCAGGAGCAAGAAGGTTTACAGAAGCAAAATGGCAGATTAAAGCAGAATGGCAGGTTAATGATTTTTGGCATGACATTCATACTATAACACCCCCGCACACCCTCCTCTAGACCCTCCGTGGACAGGGGTCTTGTCTTTACTGACCCTCCGTTCAGGGCCAAATCTGCTAAACCCTCATCCATGCTCTACTTCTGGACAACCAGCCTCTGCTCAGGAGGGCAGAGCTGTGGCGTTGTGCTGGGCTTAGCAGACAGGGTTTCAGAGCTGCAAGCAGAGCTGCAGCCTGTCTGGTCTGGGCTGTCCCGGCCCCTTTCATGACGAGCCTACTGCAAATTTGTTCTGTCTGGCGAGTGCGGAGTTTCAAAAGCCGAGGGTGAGCTGTCTGTGGGTGGTGTGTGGCCTTCCATACTGACCTCACGCTCTCCTTGTGATGGAGGCACCTGGGCGCACATCCCCCAAGCCCAGCCCCTTATTCCGAAGACCAGGAGATCATAGACCAAGAGATTTGAACAGAGAGCGGAAACAAGCCTTATCTCCTGCCTTTGGAATGTGATCCCCGCAGCCTCCATGGCCTTCCAGCACCTTCCAGGGAGTGTCTCTGTAGAGGGGCTTTCTCTACCCATCTGTAGGTCCTTACACACCGCCCCACTTCCCCACTGCATCTGCCACCCTGTCTGCTTCAGTGGGGGTCTCCCGGAAGTCGGGCACGCCACCTCACACCACGTGCGAAACCCACGGTGTTGAAGCCGCATCTCCAGGATGTGTCCAGCCTCTGGAAAGGTCTGAACGCTCCTCTGAACTGTTCAGAGCGCTGGAGCCCCACGGCCACGCGCGGTAACTAGGGGCGCGTCCCACGAAGCGTCTCCAGCCCCCCGACGGCCCGAGAGCCCGTCCCCCAGCGCGACCCCGCAGGCCCGCTCGCCTCCCGGGCCCCACCACGCCCCTTCTCTGCGCCCCGCCCCGCCCCTCCGCAGAGCCCGCCCCTGCCCCTTCACCGCGCCCCGCCCCGTCCCACGTTCCGCCCTGCTCCGTTCTCTGCTCTCCGCCTCTTCTCCGTGCCCCACCCCGCCCCACACCCCGCCCCCTTCTCAGCGCCCCGCCCCTCCGCAGACCCCGCCCCGCCCCCTTCTCCGCGCCCCGCCCCACGTTCCGCCCTGCTCCGTTCTCTGCTCTCCGCCTCTTCTCCGTGCCCCACCCCGCCCCACGCCCGGCCCCACCCCTTCCCCGCCCCACACCCCGCCCCCTTCTCAGCGCCCCGCCCCACTCCTCCGCGCCCCGCCCGCTTCTCAGCGCTCCGCCCCTCCCATTTCTCCGTGTCCCGCCTCTTCCCCGCGCCCCGCCCCACGCCCCGCCTCTTCTGCGCGCCACGCCCCGTTCCACGCCCCGCCCGCTTCTCAGCGCCACGCTCCACACCTCGCCCCACACCCTGCCCCGCGCGAGCCGCCCGGCTCTTCCACGACACGCCCCGCCATGGCCCGCCCTCCAGCGCCGTAGCCGCCCGGCTCCTCTACGTCCCACCCCCGGCACGCGCAGCAAGGTCGAGCCCACTGCGCACGCGCGCCCCCCCCCCCCCGCCGGGACCGGGTAGCAACACCGCCACGTGAAGCCACACCGGCCAATTAGCGCGGCTGAGGGCGGGGCTTCCCCGCGGCGCGCCTTGAGGCGGCGGGCGACTTCCGGCAATAATCCCGGACGCTGAGCAGTCAGGTGCGGACTCAGGTTGTGGGCGCGCCGGGCGGGCGCCGGGGGCGGTGCTGGGGGTCGCGTGCGCGCCAGGTGGTACTCAAGGCCGTGGGCACCGGGGCGGTGCTGGGGGTCGCGGGCGCGCCAGGTGGTACTGAAGGCCCTGGGCGCGCCGGGCGGGCACCGGGGGCCGTGCTGGGGGTCGCGGGCGCGCCAGGTGGTACTCAAGGCCGTGGGCGCGCTGGGCGGGCACCGGGGCGGTGCTGGGGGTCGCGGGCGTCGGGCGGGGGACTAGGTCCTCTCCGGTGCACGCTGGGTCTCCACACCCCCCTCCACCGCCCACCTTCCCGGCTGTCCTCGCTGCAGCCTCCTGGGCCTTCCCGCCAGCCCCCGCTTCGGTCGGGGCCCGCACTGCTCCTCGGCGTGTCCGCCTCCGTCTCGGCGGCGCTCGGGCCTCCTCCCGCGGGCGTCCGCCCCCTGGGCCTTGGTCTCCTCTCCGCGTCCTCACCCGTTCCTGCGCCGCTTTCTCCTGTGAACGCTGCCTGGGCGCGACCGGCTCTCTAGGCCACCCCGAGCCTCGTCTGCTGCTGAGCCTTCCTGTGTTTGCTCCGTGTGTGTAGCTCGGGGCAGCCTCATCTCTGCAGCTGCCTGCCTGGCTCTTCTGGTAGGTGGCACTTGTGAATTTGGCATCCTTTCCCTACAGTAAGCTCTTGCAGTTAGAGTCCCTCTCTATCCTTGGGGCTAGTCAAACTCATTTTGAAAACCGTAATGGAGAGAATAGTTTGTTTCCTTGTAGAGCTCTGTTTTTCCTCCTCCACATCCTTACCAGCCGGTCCTCCTCAGGAAAAAACCTTTCTCTTCCATGTTCCCCTCTCCTTTGTGTGTTTTGTCCGTGAAGCAGGCTTTCTTAGAGTAAATCCCATTTCTCACTCTCAGCGTTTAGTTTGCCATTTTTTGATGTCTCACTTGGATCCAGGCTTAAAAGCCATATTCACGTTTGACCATACAGTGTTTGACCATAAGTGAGTTTGAAACACTGTAGGGAAAAGAGAGTAATAAAGAAAAATTTAAATGCTTTTCACATTGAAGATAGCATTCTTTCTTGTCCCAGAACGTTGGAAACTGTTTTCTCAAAATTTATGATGAAAAATAAGAAATAAGGTGGAAAATAAAGTATTTTGCCAACTTTATTCTCTGCATATGAAACTGCCTTGGGCTTATTTTCATTGTAACTTGTTTTTGTTTATGTATGGCTCTTGCTTTACACTTAAAGCTTTTATTGTTTTTGAAGATAATAACTGGTGTAATTACTGGTTATTCATTTCCTTTTCATCTAACTTAAAAACAAATAGCAAAATACATGTCTTTTAAAATGGACTAGAGTTCTGTTTCCTTTCTTGTTTTCCTTAGTGCTTTTATATTTAGATCCATCATTACTTTAGATCCTATTGATATATGTAATATAAGAATGTAAAAGTAAAGACCTTGTAACTATGTGGGAGTTGTCTTAATAGGGTATTCAGGAACTGCTGTTACAAACATAAGGTGGTTAAGAGCGTGGAAATAAAGAATAAAACCATTATTCTGAATCCCAGCTCCACCAGACTCCTGCCTCAGTGCCCCCATTTGTGAAATAGAGAATTGTACTTGAAAAATGAGGGTAATAACATTTCCTACCTTGGAAGCTAGTGTGAAAACTAAATGAGGTAATACATGTAGATTGTTTAGAGTAATACCTAACTTATACTAAATTCTAATAAATGTTTGCCATTATTATATTATTAGTTCAGGAAAAAAATTATGCTTGCTGAGGGGAACACGTTTTTTGGTTAGTTCTGATTGTCTCATGCCAGGAATTTTTACCGGCAGGTGAACTTCATGAAGTCTTGTTCTACTAAAGTACCCCATCCCCAAGTCCTGCCACATAAGTAGAGATTAAGGGAAGATTTAAAACAGTTCAGCCTCATTAGTTGTCTGAAATAAGTTGGTATAAGATGTGCTTAAAAATCACAAATTATACAATCTATGTAATAGCCAAGACACTCTGAGTACTTGCTGTTATACATTTAATAATTTTCAGCGGTAGTTTCCAGGTTTTATTTTGTATTTGCAAATTCTCAAAGGTAATTTTAATTAAAAGAAATTTATAAAGCCCTAGCCATTCATGTATTTTTAATCGAACAGATAAATTCCCATGAAAAGTGCTGGGCCATCCTTGTTCTAAAAGTTTAGTATCATTGTTTCTGATTTACAGAATCAGAAGCCTCAGATTGGAACTATTTTTGAAAACTCGAGATCCAGGCAACTTTTAAATGGCAGCTTTTTGTTTTTGTTTGTTTGTTTTTTCTGTTTTCTAATGGCTGGTTTTTAATCTACTTCCAGAGTCTGTGCTTTAGTTTGTGAATTATACTTTAAAATTAAAATTTATTGTGATCCAAGGAGCATACCATGGCAGATCTATGAAATACACACATCTACAGAGAATCAAATCTTTTGCTCTGTGTTGAAAATAAAAACTTGGGCATGGGCTGTTTTTTATTCCCATTGTCCATTAGCTACATTTCACTCCTTTCTTAAAAAATTAAATTTAGCAGCTGAAATATTCAGACCAAACTATTGGGTCATTAAATATGAAATGTCCAATTTTGAATCAAAATTTATTCTATCTCAAACAAGAAGCAGTACAATTAAAGTGTGCACCTAAACTGTCAACATGGTTTTGCCAGCAGTGAAGAAGCCTGGAGAGCGAGTGGCAATGAAATTGCAAAAGGCATTTTCCACAGCTTGTTGAGAATTGAATATTTTTCCTTGCAAGAAATGGTGCAAAGCCTGGAAGAAGTGGTAGTCAGTTGGTGCAAGGTCTGGTGAATACGGTGGATGACAGAGAGTTTCCAAGTCCAGCTTCTGTAGTTTGAGCAACATTGCTTTTTGTGATGTGGTCTTGCAAGAGGATTGGCCTGTCTCTGTTGACCAATCTTGGCTGCTTAATTGCAAGCATCCTCGTTATTTCGTACAACTGGTTGCAGTAGACATCAGCTGTAATTCATCGACCAGGTTTCATGAAGCCGCAGTGGATAATACCAGCGCTGGACCACCAAACAGAAACCATTAGCTTTTTGTGATGAGTATTCGGTTTTGGGCTGTGTTCTGGTACTTCATCTTTATCCAACCATTATGTTGAACAATTGCAATTGTCAAAAAGAATCCATTTTTCATCACAGGTAACAATATGGTGTAGAAATGGTTTGCCTTTATATCGTGACAGCAAAGAATGGCAGGCTTCGAGATGATTTCCCTTCTGATGCTTATTTAATTCAAGTGGTACCCATCTGTCCAGCTTTTTTTACCTTGCTGATTTGTTTCAAATGGTCCACTATTGGTGGAATAGTAATGTCAAACCTTGCTGCTAACTCATGCGTAGGTTGAGATGGATTCGCTTCCACTACAGCTTTCAGCTCATTATTCTCCACCACAGGCTCGGGTCATAAGCATTTCTGCCGTTACACTTACCCACCGACCATGCCGGTGATGGGTGTTTTTCCTTGCCTCTCCACTTACTGAAGGTCTAACCATGCTTTAAGGCCAAGCTCATGTCCTGCTTTCTCCTCAGAAC
Source organism: Varecia variegata (assembly GCA_028533085.1). Lineage (NCBI taxonomy): Eukaryota > Metazoa > Chordata > Mammalia > Primates > Lemuridae > Varecia > Varecia variegata. The sequence continues at coordinate 23,413,060 of CM052451.1, forward strand.
TTTTCTAGCTGATTTGCTTTTTTTCTTTTAGTTATTTTATAATTTCTTTTAGTTATTCTCTCTTTACTACTCTTTCAGTACTCACATTACAGCATTGTGTCTGTGTATGTATATTTGCACACACATTATCTACACATAAGCACAAACTTCATATTACATGTAATGGAGTTTTTTGTGTGTTTTCATTTGTTTTACTGCTTTTTTTTTTTTTTTGTTACTTAGCCAGATGGTACACCCTTGAGGTCAGGGACATCTAGCATAATCACATTTAGTCAAATGTTTGTCATTGAAGTAATCCTGTATTTGGTCTATTAGCAATATTTTTCAGGGTTACCTTTTGATTTTTTTTTTTAAACACAGATATTTGAATCCACAGTTTCAACATGATATTCAGAGGTACTTTGGCAATTATCAGAGATAGTCGTAACAACTGTTTTTCTCTTGGATGTTTTTTGTGAGACTGAAGTTGCCATTGAAAGCAGTCACCTGCTACGTCGTGGTCCTTGCCACCTTTGGTGGGAATGTTCTTGAAATCAGAAAATCAGACATGCTGTTGGAGACAGTCTTAGATGACTCTGGACTGACACTTTCTGAGTACCTGGTGGTGGCTTTTGCATTTTAGGATGTTCAGTAGTTGCGAAGCAGGTCTGTGAGACAAGGCTTGTCAAAATAATGCTGAGATTTAAGGAATATTTTTAAAGTATGTTATAAAGCAAGAATTTTAATTAACATGTGACTGAGAAAAATGTGTTCAATGGGGAAGATTTTGAGATCCTCTTGATGTAAAGAAAAGTGACTTCATCATACATCTCATACACGTCAGGAATGAAGCATTCGTAGTTGAACCAGGAACAGAAATGTTGTTGAAGGCCATGTGATTCCCTTGTTTTTTTTTTTTTTTTTTGGTCTCTTGTAAGGTGGTGTAAATGCCCATTTGACAGCCCGCTGTTTGTTATGCTAAATATAGTTGGGAGCCGTTGTTTGGACACTTTGATGTGCTCCCTGTGATGTAAATGTTCTGCGTAAGGACAGGTTCCACGTCTACTTGGATTTCGGGGACACGTTACCAAAACTGTTTGCTCCAGGCTTCAGCTACCTTTCTGTGGCTAAATTCAGTGTCTGCTTTTCAGTTCTTACCAACTGTGCTTGGTTTCTTCACGGCGTTTTCCTTTCAGTCATTTCTTTGTTAAAATACATTTTTGCCTTGACTTCTACTTTCCCCTCTACCTTTGGCTCTGCTTTTTCGGTTTTTTTCCTGAGTGCGTCTTCATCCCCTGGTCCTGTAAATTTCGGTGTTTCCTAGGGTTTGCTCCTTGGCTGTCTTGGTTTGTCAGTCTGCACATGCTGTGATATTGTTTCTGTGGCTTTCATTACTATCTATTGTAAATGCTGATGATTTCCCTGTATTTCTCTCCAGCCTCTCTTGTGAGCCATGGATCTATCAATTGCTTGGGTCGTTACATACGTAAATATTTATTGAGCTGCTATTGTGTGCCTGCCATTGTTCAAGGTAATTGGGATAGAGAGCTGAGTAAGACATCGCATTGTCTTAGAGGAAAACAGACAGCAAACACATCAGAAATTTCAGACAGCACCTACTACTGTGGAGGCACTAGGTGCCGCAGAGAGATTTGTGGGGGGTGCAGAGGCCGCCAAAGGGAGCTGTTTGGACAGGCATCAGGGAAGCGTTTCTGGGCAGGTACATTTGAATGAGCAACGTGCAGATCTAAGGCCGTTCTACCCTCCCTGTGTGTGAGAGTCACCTGTGGGCCTTTAAAAAGTACTTCAACTTAGCCCTCATCCCTAATATTCATGTTTACTCGGTCTGAGATGGGGCTAAGAACTTGTACCTTTTAAAAGCTGCCCAGACTGTGACGTTAGTGTGCAGTGGTACTGAACCACTGCCCAAGAGGAAGGGAGTGCCAGTCAGAGGGGAGAACTCAAGTGCAAGGTCTCGCTCTCGAGTTGCAGACTCCACGGAGGTAATGATGTCTGTTGGATCATTTTTTAAGTTATAATCTTTATTCCCAGAGTCTGATACGTCAAACCTAACAGGCATGTCCAAAGCTGAAATCAACGTCTCTTAACCTCTTCCCCGCAGCAAAACCCTGCTGTTCATATGCCTTATCTCAGAACCAGGTACCACAACCCAAAATTTGGATGGCTGTGTGACATCTCCTCGCACGTCCAGCCAGTCTTCCGTGCTGTCGACTCTTCCTCCTAAGCATTCCTACTACCTCTGTTGGTCCGAAGTAGCCGCCAGGCCCAGCTCTTTCCTCCTGGAGTCACACCCCAGTTTTTCCCTGGGCGTGACCCTGAGTTCTTTGTCACTTCCCTGCAGCAGGCCTTTTTTTGGCCCCTGTTGTCCTCAGAGTGAAGTCCAGCTCCTTGGACTTGATTGGCCTCAACGACTTCTCCATTCCCGATGTAGCCACTCCCCACTGCCTCTCCTCTGTTCTAAGCTTCACCCAGGAAGTACTTAGAGGTGCGGAGCGTGAACACCTGCCATGCTAGGGCACTTCTACTTCTGGCAGTGGCAGTGCACTCTGTGTGGAATACTGTCCCTGCTCCGGCCCGCTCCCTGCCTGCTGCTTGGTCTTCAGGTCTGAGCTTGGTGTCGCCCTGGTAAACCTTTCGTGACATGTGCAGTACTGGGCCAGTAGCCCACCTGTCCTTACCCTCTCTTACCAGTTTAGTACCACCAAAGTACTCTGTTATCTTTTCTGTCACTAATGTCTAGCCAGCATCAGGTGATAAGCAGACTTAAATGTTAAATAAGAACTTCCGTCTTTAAAATCAGTGACTAAATGTTCTAAATGAAAAGAAACTTCTGTTAATTATATATACTTTTTAACATGACTGTTTTTTGCAGGAAAACTATGCCATTTTTGGGCCAGGACTGGAGATCTCCTGGGTGGAGCTGGATTAAAACAGAAGACGGCTGGAAGCGATGTGATTCCTGCAGTCGGGAACTTGGAGGGGAGAGTGACCAGTGCAACATCGGTCACAGCATGTGAGTCACAGCTCAACGGAACCCTGTCATTTGTGGCCCTGTCTATTTTTCAAGTCCTTGCAAAGCTCCATAAGTTGTAGCTTGAGACTTGCCCACCTAGAAGGCTGGTGTGAAGAAACAAGTTATTTAGCTAAGGAATGAGGCTGGTGTGTTGTCTAATATCTACACGTAGGTGCTCCTTTCTTTTTTTAATTTAAAACATTTAATCCTCACAGTAATCAGATAGGTATCATTATATCTGAGGAACTTGAGGAAATTAGAAGAGACAGGTTTGTGGCTTGTGTCAGAGACGTCATAATGGTGGCTCATACAAGACAGAAATTTATTTTTCTCCTGGGAAAGCCTGAATGGGTGTAGTGAGTTTGCTGGTCGTGTCCTGTTGCTATGCTGTCATCCACGGTCCAGGGCGGGGATCACCCACCACCTCTGCATCCCGGCTGCAGGGTGGGTGAGACTTCCCTGGCACAGCCCAGAAGTTGCGCGTGATGTCGCCGTGTGGAGCCTGGGGTTGTAGTCTGTCTTCTGTGTGGCCGCGTGTCCAGATAAAAAACCAGAGATTACTTGAGCACAGGAGCAGAGTAGTGGCTGTGGGGTGAAAACCGAAATCTCTGTTGGTGTTTGAGAATTTGGAAGATAGGGAAGGTCTCGAGACCCTTCCCTCTGGAATATCCTAAGTCTGGTCATTGATTTTATTGTATATTCTTATTTGACACTTGAGTAATTATCAACTGTGTGTTTCACGGGCCATATGTTTTTCAGACAGAGATTTGGTAGCTTTATACCAGAGACTGGTTTCAAAGTATTTGAAACAAATTAATTTTATATTTTAGTTATAGTGAAGATAACACATCTTGGTTAAACTTGGTGGCAGCTCTCTGCCATTCTGAGATTTATTTAATATTGATCACTGTAAAATTTACTTAAGGTTTGTAATTAATTATTCTATTGCTATTAGACAATTAATGTGTTACACATTTACAAATTTTCTAGATATTTTTTATTGTCTTACAATTTTTATAGCAAATTATTTAAATTAAAGGTGGTTGTGTATATCTAGAAATGTTAGTTGTCTCGCATTTACGCTTAATAGTGGCCACTATTAAATTTGGAGATTCTTATGGTCACCGTTTTAGGATGGAGAAGTAGGTTACAAAGTGTCAGTTTACAAAAAACTATGGTGCTTGAAATACAATGTTACTATTACTTCTACATTAAGAAATCTGCATTTCTGTTTTTTTATGTGTTCTTTTCCCACATTTTAAATGTCTGAGAATTGATTTTTCCACATGCACATAGAAAATTAGCCCCCACGCCTCTGCCTGCCCCGCCCTTCCGTGCAGACCCGCCCCTGCAGCAGTCAGCCCTGCCAGCAGACCGCCTCGCCCAGGGCAAGGTCCAGGTGTCTTCCCTGAGACCAAAGGTGCCACGGTGGCCCCTCCATGGGGGGAAGGGAGGGTCCAGGGGCCCTCTCCTCGCTGGTCTGCCTTTTCTCCCTGCCTTCCTCCGACTTCTCTCTGTTCCTGCCACGATCAAATACAAACCTGTGGGAGAGGCTGTTGGTGACCTAGTACCACAGCAGACGTCTCACACGTCCTCCTTTCCCTGGAAGGGAAAGCCAGTTAAAGTCACACTGAAAATTGATAAAAAGGATAATGCTGTATGTAACCACCATTTTAAATCACTGTTAAATGGTCTTACCTTCCTCCCAATTCTCTGACTTAAAGTGGGCTTTCTAAACGTAGAAAAAGTAGTATAGTAAAAGTACTCTAGGTAACCAAGATTCTAATTGACTGTGTTAATATTCTTTTTTGTAAATGGGCATGAACATGGAGGGCCTTTAAATGTCCCTCTGTTTACCTCATTTCAGGATTAACAGTTCACAGAAGGTAGAGAAGAAACTGTAATTCCACAATGGCTGATCTGGGGGCAACCAGCCAGTTTGGACTCTGAATCTCGATTCAGCTGCCCTTTGAAGCAACATTCATGATATTATTGAGGTTTATGATGATGGAGCAGATGTTAAATCCTGTTCTAAATGCTTAGGTCTTCACTTGAAAGATGTCATGTGTTAGAACTCACAAAGCGTCTTGCCACGGAGCACGGTTTGACACACAAAGGCTCTGTCTCGCACCCCGTCTGAGGACGTGTGTTTCACGAGAGCAGGTGGGCGGCTGTGCACAGGCTGGAGCGGGGCCGGGGAGAGGCGAGGCCTGCCTGCCGCACGGTCTGCAGCCGGGCAGAGGGCCGGGAGCAGGAGCACAGCCGGCTAGACACGCCGAGGTTTGTGCTGAGAAATGGTGTTCAGTAAATAATGGGGCTTGATGTTCGGTCCATGGGAGTGTTGCTGCCGTGCAGGTTTATGTCAGATGACAGAAATTGTGTGATTTGTATAGAGGAAAGGTATTGAAGGAGAGTGTGTAGATACTGTATGTGTCTAACGGTTTCTAAGGTTTCCCCTCAGGTTTCAGTGTTATGAGGAACCTGTTACCTGTTAGCACTGTTGAGATACACTAGAAGTTACTCACTGTCTTTTGTGAAGAGACATTTGATAAGGGAGTGTATAGTCACACACAGCATGTTGAGCTCCACCTACGAGTGGTGCTTCTTGGGGTATTTCCTTCCCATTTACTTTATTAAGCCTTTTTGTTGCATTATTTTTATTTACACCTCATTGAACATTGTTTGCTGTCCAAATTGGAATGTTTCCAGGTTTGCCCCACTGCCTCCTCTCCGTGCTATTTCAAACTCCTTTGCTCTGCTCTGACTCTTGGGTCCCTGTGCACCTCCTTCCCTGTCTCTTCAACACAGGTTTTGAGTAGAAGAGTGATTTCCTCCTGTTTTCACAGCGTCATTCTGGCTGCTGTGTTAGAAACAGACCGTCCGTGGAACTGCTCCTAAGAGACTCTTGACTAACCCCCGAGAGACGCGGTGGCTTGGGGAGGACAGAGGTGGTGGGAGGAGAATGGTCTCAACCCTGTGTGTGTTTTGGGGGTGGCACCCACAGGTGGGCTGTGTGGCGTGCAGTGAAGGTGGAGGTGACACCAGGGCTCTGGCCTGAGCAGCTGGAGGCTGGAGATCCATCAGCTGTGGTGACATGTGAACGTGCATCTTCCTGCACACGTGTGCACAGGGCCCTGGGTCTGTGCCCAGAGTGGGGCCGCAGGGTCACAGGTCATGCACCTCTTCCCTTCCCAGCTGCTGGTGCCATTGTGTGTTCATCCTTTTTCCTGCTTTTTATTTCTTGGAAGTTTCTATGTCAGTACATGTTGGTTTACCTCATTCTCACTAATGATGCCATGGCTTATTTACCAAAGCTTCCACTGATACCATTTTGGTTAGTTCCTGTGTTTTATTGTTTCCAACAGTGTAGCACTGGTTATCTGTATCTCTTTGCTTACTTGTGTGCATATTTATGATGTTTAAGTTCCTAACAGAATTGCTTGTTTAGAATTCTAGTGTTGCCATATTATCCTCCAAAATTTTGCACCAGTTTGTACTTTGAATAGCAGTGTACAAAAATTCCTGTCCCTCACACTTTGTCCCAGATGCCGAGTGTGTGAGCACAGGGCACACACTGCCGAGGGCAGGGCCCCAGGAGGGCGTGACGGCATCTGCAGCTGAAGGTGCTGTTGGCTCCTGCACCGTCAGCTCGCGGGGGGCAGTGTCTCTTTCTGACGTGCACGAGGTGTTTTGACAGCGTGGTCTCTGCCATTACTTTAACTCTTTTTGATTTTTAACCTTTTGGTAGGGGAAAAATTATAAACTTTATTTCTTCACATGTAAGAATGAGTCTTGAAGGAATCTTTTTAAAGAAATTACATTTTTTTCTGTTCACATGAACAAGAAATCATTGAGATGATAAAAATAGTTCATTTACAAAATGCTACAGTAGTCACAGTTTGCATTGTGCATCCTGAAGGGGACTCACGTGCTAGTTACGTTTTCTACTTAGTTATATCATCTATAATTTTAGTTATCTGTTTGGACCTTAAGCATGTATTCTCCTTGTTTTGTCCATTCCTTCCGTGTGCGCGTTAGTGGGTTTACAGGGTGTTTGAGGGTTGGGGGTAGCTGTGGTCCGGGTGGGGGTGTCTGTTGGTGCAGCCCATCTCCAGCCCCCGGATGGCGTCGGCACGACGTCTGCGCGCCCGCTAGCTCGTCCGGGCCAGGCTGCAGGTGGCCGTCATGCTGGAGCGGTGGCGGGCTGGAGGTCACCGGTTCTGGCCTTCTGTTTGCGGTCTTGGCCAGTGGGCTTTCCCGTCTCTGGGTTGGGTGTTTTGGTGAGGAGACCTGAGCTGCGGACGTGCTGTGGAATCGGGGCAGAGCTGCTGGGAAGCAGAGCTGGAAGGTTCTGCACCTGTGACATTGTTTGAGCCTCGACCAGGGGCTGAGACTTTTCTGCTTCTGTAAGGAGGTTCCTCTTTTGTACACACAAGTGTGGATTTGTTTTTCTCACTGATGTGGCCAGAGTAGGCCTTAAGAATTTATGTCATGGGCCGGATCTTCCAGTTGGCTACTGTCACTGTGGATTTAGCTACATATGCGCCCTCCCCCCGGGTCTCACCTCTCCTGGTCTCTCTGGCTCCACCACTCTCTCCCCCACCCTCCCCTTTCTCTCCCTGCATCTCTCTCCACCCCAAAGTTGGTTCTCAAAGTGTCCTAAGAATATTGTTGTCAGCATACTTTGACTGTTTGTCTAAATGCAGCGTTCCCCCAGAACTCTTCATGCCCAGTGTGTCCCGTGTAGGGTCTTGAACACAGCAGGTGCTGCAGAGCGCTTGGTGTCTGCATGAAGGCAGAGCCACCTCCATCAAGGGCAGAAAAATCATAACTCTGGACCAAAGACTAATCTGTTGAGATTGGTTTGGTTTTGATGATTGATTTATTTATCTTCCAGGAGCAGGGGCCTGAGTAATGTTTTTCAGATTAAAATGTCGTTTGCCTTGTGCTGGCTTTATACATCTTTTGCTAATGTAGCCCATGAGAGCAGAGCGTCCCTTGTCTAGTCGTTGTGTCTGCTGTGTAGTGTTGCGTAGGTGGAAGCTGTGTGCTTATTTTCTGCCAGTGGCTTAATGGAAACTGTGGGCCAGACCATTCACAGAACCTGGATCCCAACCTGATTCCTGGGGTCTGAGACCGATCTGCCGCCTCCCCGAACTAGTCTGCAGCTCACTCCTTCAGCTTGATCATGCTCGTGGGCTGCCTTTGACGCTCTGCCACCACTTGTTTTTAAGACATTCTTTCTCATTTGTTTTCCCTTTGATTTGATTTTTTTTTTTTTTTTTTTTTTTAGTTTTAAACTCTCTAATACCTTATTTGAAGGATGGCAGTAAAGAGGTCTTACAATTTCCAATATACCAAATTCTTAGGTACTTTTTTCTTTCTTTCTTTTTTCTTTTTTTAACTTGTGAAATGTAGCATACATACAGGAAAGGTGCACAAGACAAATTTTGCAGTTCGATGAAGTGTCACCAAGGAAATACCGGAGCAGCCAACACGGTCAAGGAAGCCCCCTCCTTGACGGCTCACTGTCTGGAGGTGCTTTTCTGAACACTGTGGTTGAGTTTTGTCTGATTTTTGAACTTCATGTGTACAGGATCATACAGGATGAATTTTGTGGTATCTTGTGTGGTTCATCCACGTGAGCACGTGGCAGTGGTCATTCTGCTGAGCATTCTCGTGTCTTCGGGTTGACCCGTGTACTCGTTTTGGTGACTAGATACCTGGGATCCAGAGAGTCGGGCGCCGACTGCACAGCTCCTGCTGACGGCTGTGCCGCTGTTTCGGGTGGTCCTGTCGGCTGCTGGTGGACGTGCGGACAGGAGCTGCTCTTCCACAGCCAAAGGTGTCCCTGCATTGTGGTTTATTTGGCTTTTCCCTCCTTGGAAATGCTCAACACAGTGTGGTATTGGGTAAGAACAGACACATAGATCAGTGGAATAGAACACAGAGTGCCCGAAAATATGATCCACAGGTACAAGGTTAGTTGTTTCTTGATAGCGGTGTCCAGGCACGACAGCGGGGGAAGGCTTTTCAACCGGATAAACGTGGGAAGGAAATCGAACCTCAGCTACTAACTCTCACTGTGGACACACATTAATTTTAGATAGATTACAGAGTGAGCTATAAAAGCTAAAACTGTAAAGTTTCAAGATGAAAACAGGAGAATGTTTTCACAACTTGAAGGGAGGCAGGTTTCTTACCACACAAAAAAACACTATGAAAGAAAAAATAATAAATTGAACTTCTCAGTATTAAAAACTTCTTATCTAAAGTCATCATTAGAAAGGCAGAGGAACTAGAATAGGCCAAACAACTTTGAAAAAAAATAAGAACAAGATTTCAAGACTTACTATAAAGTGTAAAAACTACCATAATCGAGAGTGTGGCCTGCGGTATTGTTGGAAGGGCTGGCGCACACGTCAGTGGGACGGGGTGGAGGCCCCAGAGAGGTCCGTCCCGGTGCAGTCAGCCAATCCCTGGGACCTCCGCATGTTCAGTGGGCGCCGGGTGCCGCGGCTCACGCCTGTAATCCCAACACTGGGAGGCGGAGGCGGGAGGATCACTTGAGCACAGGCATTCAAGACCAGCCTGAGCAGCATAGTCAGACTCTGTCTCCACAAAAAGTAGAAAAATAGCTGGGTGTGGAGGCGCGTGCCTTTGGGAGGCTGTGGTGGAAGGATTGCTTGAGCCCAGGAGTTCAAGGCTATGGTGGGTTACGGTGGAGCCACTGCACTCCAGCTTAGGAGACAGAGCAAGACCCTGTCTTTAAATACATATATATTTTTTTTCAATGGAGAAAATATAATCTTGTTAATAGATGATGCTGGAAAACTGCATGTCTGTATGCAAAAAAATGACCTGCAGCTCACACTTTACGCAAAAGCTAACTCAATGAATTATAGACCTAGATGTAAAACATAAGACTTACGCAAGAAACACAAAAGAAGGTCTGCATGATCTTAGGCAGAGTTTTTAGATATGACACCAAAAGCATAGTCCTTAAAAGAAAAAAATCAATCATTTGCATTTCTTAAAAATTTTTCAATTTTGCTCTTAAAGAAACCATTTGCAAATCACATATCTGTTAAAGGAGTAGTATCCAGAACACTTAGAACTCAACATGAGAAAACAAATAACCCAATAAAAAATTGGGCAAAAGATGTGAACCTGCAGGTCACCTGGGAAGATGCTAGGATTGCAGAGGAGCGCGTGCAGACGAGCAGGTGCCATCTATGTCATCTGTTGTCAGGGGAAGGCAGGCAGTCCCCCAGGCAGACAAGTGTGCTAGCTGAGGCCACCTACTGTTTGGGGCAAGCAGCAGGAGTTCTGGGGAACGAGACGCCACAGTGGGCCTGGCGGAGCCTCCGCGTGTTCCTGGTGGCTGGAAGACCATGTACCTTCCTCATGGGAGTTGCATGGCCCATGCTAGGGTGGGAATGGTGACTGTCACAGCCGCTTTGGAAGACAGTCCAGCAGTTTCTCAAGTTAAGCTGCCCTGTGACCAGCATTCTCTTAGGTGTTGACCCAGGAAAAATGAAGATTTATGTTTACACAAAACCCGTATGTGAGGGTTAATGGCAGTTTTATTCAGTAATTGGCAGCACTTGGACAAAATGGAGATGTCCTCCCGCCGGTGAGCGAGTGAATGACATGGTAACAGCTCTACAACAGACTACTGCCCGGAAGTGAAAAGGAACAAACGGGTGGATCTTGAATTCATTTTTCTCCGTGAAAGAAGCCATGCTCCAAAGGCTTATGTAGCGTGTGCTTCCTTGTGTCTGACAGTCCAGGGAAAACTGCAGGGATGGAGAAGGAATCGCTGCTTCCAGGGCTGAGAGCTGGTGGGGAGGGAGAGCAGATTACACAGAGAGCAGGAGGCAATTCCAGGAGCCATCGGACACTGTTAGATTTAGGACTGTGCATTTGTCAACACCCACAGAACTGTGCACCATGAGATTTCACTCAAGTCACCCAGGATGTTTGCGTGTGTGGGTGACCTGGATGATGCAGGCTGTGGCAGATGGATCTGATCGTGTTACAGACGCATCCGTGACCACACTGACGTGGCTCTGGAAGGAGCTGACCTGAAAGTACCCTTAGAAAGTGGTGTTTGGACAGGATGCCCTAAGACCAAAGACAAAAAGCTCTAGTATGTGTATGTACAGTGGGGTTAGCCGTGAGTGGACATGGGTCGCACGAGCCAGACCCTCACTTTGGAGAGGAGCTGCAGATGAGGAAGGAGGAGCTGGGGGCGGCCTGGCCTGCGACTGGGGGGCTGTGGGCATGAGCTTGGTGGTCGTGAGTGTTGCAGGGAGAGATGGGGAAGTGCGGATCTGTGTGTGCCTGACTTAGGGCTGTGTCCCCAACCCCCAGGCCACGGACCGAGACCAGTACTGGTCTGTGGCCTGTCAGGAACCGGGCTGAACGGCAGGCTGTGAACGGCGAGTGAGCAAAGCTTCATCCGTGTTTGTAGCCGCTCCCCATGGCTTGCGTCACCACCTCCTGTCAGATCAGCGGCAGCGTTATGTTCCACATTATGATGAGTTGTGTCATTATTTCATTATATATTACAATGTAATAGAAATAGAAACAAAGTGCACGATAAATGTCATGTGCCTGAATCACCTGTATGCCATCTCCCCGCCTCCCTGCCACAGGCTGTGGAAAACTGTCTTCCAAGAAGCTGGTCCCAGGTGCCAGAAAGATTGGGGACTGCCGGTGGGGTAACACCTGTTTCCCATCTCTGTCCACGGAGGGGCCTCCGCACAGGGACACCAGCAGCAGTGAGCAGAGCCAGCCCAGGCCCTGGTCCCCAAGGGCTCCTGAGAGGAGGGAGATCTCGGAGCTGGGGGGGGCAATGCAAGGGTGAGCCAGGCCGTCTGGTGCCCTGCAGCGAGTCAGCGCTGGAGGAAGGGATGGGAGCAGAGTGCGTGTCAGAGGGCAGAGGCCCCCGCAGAGCGCCAGGGCAGGGGCGGTGGAGCAGAGCAGGAGCAGTGCCCGCGGTGCACTGCAGCCCGGGGAGTGAGCGTCTGCGTCGTGCTGACACAAACACGGCTGAACGTCAGCCAGCGAGAAGGAGCAGTTCTTCCTCACAGCAGACTTCCGGTTAAGAGATGTCGGAGGGATGAGGGAAATAGAGCATCGCCATTAGGAACCGCCATGAGGATGTTGCAGGCAAGATCCACTGACAGGGGCAAAGTTAGCCTGTGAAAGGTTGAGGAGGCAGTGTCCCCCAGACAGCCACTGAGGACACCCGGAGCAGCAGCAACCAGGTGGAGAAGCCCCGCCCCGCCCCGGCCGGCACGCGGGGTCAGCGGGGTCTGCGTGGCACTGGTGTCAGCCAGCCTGGTGCGGTGCGGTGCGAACGGCGCGTCTCCTGCGGTGTCTGTCCCCAAGACGTAAGACCTCGGTCGTCAGGAGAAGCAGACGCAAGCTGGAGGACATTCTACAAAGTGGCTGACCGGTTCTTCTCGAGGTCGTGCAAGGTGAGAGCGGACAAGGTGCTGCCCTGGACCGGAGGCCGTGGCTGCGTCGGTGAGCGCGGTGGGCGCCGGCCAGGCCCACAGACAGGCCCGCAGCGCCGAGGGCAGGAGCCTCGCTGTCCGGCTTGCCGCCCAGTTCGAGGAAATAAGTAAACGTCGCATGCTTGAGCCGCCCCCGCCCAGTGCTTCGCTGTGGTCGCCACGGTGACCGACACAGCCCGTGAGCAACCAGGCAGGGGCATCTCCCAGGGTCGCAGTGGACCTGCCAGGATGGGGGCTCAGGTGGGAGAGCAGGGCTCAGCGGGGGCAGCGAGGCTGCTCCCGGAAGTGGCGCAGCCGCAGGGCGGGGAAGCAGAAGCTGCGGGCGGGCGCAGTGGCTGGCCGGGCAGGTGCTGTGCGTCCCTCCGCCCCCCAGGCCAGGGGGCCGCGGCTGTGACGGGCCGACCGCACAGGGAGCAGTGGCGCTGGGTGTCGGGGCAGCCCCCTGGGCGCAGTCCATCGTGCGTCACAGCACGACCGTCCCTGTCACCCGGAAACACAGAGAAGCCACGTCCCGCCTGGGGCTGCTCAGCACTCGGAGTCGGCAGGGGCAGAGGTGGCCGGGAGCCGACAGCTGGTGGAGGGTGAGCTGCTGGCTGAAGCTGAGGGGCCGCTGGCCCCGTGTGATGCCTTCTGCGTTTGCACCACGCAAGATACAGAGGTCAGTGTGTAGTTTTTGAAATTATAAAGTGAGCAACCAGAACAAATATATAATAATAACAGAAATGATAAAAATTTAGCTTATTCAGGTGTGGGCTTGGCAAGGGAGACTTTCATTTTATACCCTTGTATTTGACTTTTTATTCTCATGTTTAGTCCTTTTTAATTATTAAAACTTAAATTGTTCACAACTTTTGGCAGTTTTCCTCCTGGTAAGGATTCTTGTGGTGTGTCTGGCAGGACTGCAGGTAGGGCCGGGGCTGCACCTGCGTGTTGGAGACCTGCAGGCTGGTCCAGGCTGGTCCAGGCTGGGCCGTGGCAGGCGCGGCCCAGACTGAACCAGGAAGAGCCCCAGTCGAGGGCTCGTCCCCAGGTCCGCGGGAAAACATCAGTTTACAGTTTGGAGAAATTGGAGTTTAATTACGGGAATCTTTTCTGTGCTGGCGCCCGGCTGTTTCTCTTTGGAGCTGTTGTGTGGGTTCTTGTCTGCACTCTCCTCTTCGTGACTGGGAGGAGCTCGGGAAGGCCTGCGTCTGCCGGGGGCTGGGGGGCAGCCACGGTGTGGACAGCTGGCGTCTGCAGCAGCCCATCCGCGTGGGCTCCCTGCGGCTCCTGCAGTCCTGCCCTGCCGTGTGAGTGCTGCTGTTTGTCCCCAGTCCTGCCCTGCCCACTGAGTGCTGCTGTTTGTCCCCAGTCCTGCCCTGCCCACTGAGTGCTGCTGTTTGTCCCCAGTCCTGCCCTGCCCACTGAGTGCTGCTGTTTGTCCCC
>CM052452.1:0-15664 GCA_028533085.1 Varecia variegata
AATTTCATTACTTTTCAAAGTTGAATCATAATCCATTATATGTCTATACCGCACATTGTGTTGATCCATTCATCTATCAATGGACACTTGGGTTCCTTCCACCTTTTAGCTATTGTGAATGCTACTATGAACATGGGAGTACAAATACTTGTTAAGAGTTCTTGCTCTCATTTCTTTTGGGTATACACTCAGAAGTGGAATTGTTGGATTATATATTAACGCCATGTTAATGTTTTGAGTTACTGCCATATTGTTTTCCACAGCAGTGGTGCTATCTCACATTACCACCAGCAATGCACAAAGCTCCCAGTTTCTCCATAACATTATCTTCGTGGGTTTCTTGGGTAATAGCCATCCTAATGGGTATGAAGTGGTATCTCATACTGTGTGTGTGTGTGTGTGCATATGTGTGTGTGTGTGTGTGTGTGTGTGTGTGTTTTGAGATGGGGTCTTGCTATGTTGTCTAGGCTGGTCTCAAATTCCTGGGCTCAAGCAATCTTCTTGAATAGCTAGGAATACAGGAGCATGCCACAGCGCCTGGCTTCTCATTGTGGTTTTGACTGTTTTTCCCTAATAAGTAATAATATTGAACACATTTTTGTGTGTTTATTGGTGATTTGTGTATCTTCTTTGGAGAACTATCTACTCAGATCCTCTGCCCATTTTTTAATTGGGTGGTTTCTTGTTGAGTTGTAGTTCTTTATATATTCTGAGCATTAATCCCTTATCAGATATATTTAGGTCATTAAATATGAAATGTCTGATTTTCAATCAAAAGTGTGGTTTATTATATCTTAAACGAGAAGCAGTACAGTTAATCAAAGTATGTGTCTAAAGTAGTGACACAGTTTTGCCATCTTAAGGGTAGCTTGTTTATGCCAGCAGCGAAGAAGCCTGGAGAGCGAATGGCAATGAAATCTCAAAAGGTGTTTTCCATAGCTTGTTGAGAATTGAGTATTTTTCCTTGCAAGACATGGTCCCAACACTGGAAGTGCTTTGGTGCAAGGTCTGGTGAATATGGCAGATGACAGAGTTTCCAAGTCCAGCCTCTGTGGTTACAGCAGTGTTGTTTGTGCAATGTGGGGTTGAGCACTGTCTTGCAAGAGGACTGGCCTGTCTCTATCAACCAATCTGGCTGCTTAATCGCAAGCATCCTCATCATTTCATCCAATTGTTTTCAGTAGACATCCACTGTAATCCATTGACCAGACTTCATGAAGCTGTAGTGGATAATACCAGCCCTGGACACCAAACAGACACCATTAGCTTTTTTTGATAAATATACAGTTTTGGACTGTGTTTTGTAACTTCATCTTTATCCAACCATTGTGTCAAACGCTTGCAATTGTCAGAAATAATATATTTTTCATCACACATAACAATATGGTGTAGAAATGGCTCATTTTTATGTTGTGACAGCAAAGAAAGGCAAGCTTCGAGATGATTTCTCTTCTGACACTCGTTTAATTCATGCAGAACCCATTTATCCAGCTTCTTTTTTCTTTTTTTTTTGAGACAGAATCTCACTTTGTTGCCCGGGCTAGAGTGCCATGGCGTCATCCTAGCTCACAGCAACCTCAAACTCCTGGGCTTAAGTGATCCTACTGCCTCAGCCTCCCGGGTAGCTGGGACTACAGGCACGTGCCACCATGCCCAGCTAATTTTTTCTATATGTATTTTTTTAGCTGTCCAGATCATTTCATTCTATTTTTACTAGAGACGGGGTCTCACTGTTGCTCAGGCTGGTCTCGAACTCCTGAGCTCAAACAATCCACCCGCCTCAGCCTCCCAGAGTGCTAGGATTACAGGTGTGAGCCACCGCGCCCGGCCTATCCAGCTTCTTTATCTTGCCAGTTTGTTTCAAATGGTCCAATGTTGTTGGAACAGTAACGGCAAACCTTGCTGATGACTGATTCATGCGTCCATTGAGATGGATTCGCTTCCACTACAACTTTTAGCTCATGATTATCCACCTTGGTCTCAGGTTGCCCATATGGCTCATTTTCCAGATTAAAATCACCAGATTGGAACTTCAAAGCGTCGATAACACTGGGTGTTCATTAGCCATATCCTTCCCGAACACTTCGTTGATATTTCAAGCTGTCTGCACTGTACTGTTTCCATGATGGACTCATATTAGAAAATAACACGAATTTTTTCCTTATCCATGGTTTCACAAACATTGTCCCCCCCTAAAAAAAACTTTGAAAGATAATCATAAGCCAAAATGTGAGTTTGAAAGACTGAGGATATACTTTCATAATAAAAATAAAACAAGTGTCAAAGCGAAATGTCAGAGATATCAACTGTCAAATTTTGTACTTAAGGAGATCGGACATTTCATACTTAATAACCAAACACAATTTGCAAACATTTTCTCTCATTCCATGGGTTGCCTTTTCACTCTTTTGATATTGTCCTTTGATGTCCAAAACTTTTAATTTTAATAAATCTAACTTATTTTTTCTTTTGCTGCCTGTGCTTTGGTGTCATATCTAAGAGATCATTGCCAAATCCAATGTTGTAAAGGTTTTTCGCTGTTTACTTCTAAGAGTTTTATAGTTTTTACTCTTATGTTTAAGTGTTTGATCCACTTTCAGTTAATTTTTGGATATGGTGTAAGCAGAGGTCCAACCTTTTTGTATGCTTTTTAAAATTGTTCTTTTAGGGTTGCCCCCCAAAATGACAACATGCATTCTTCAGTTATCAGCATCTGACATCAACCTGTACATGTGTGGAAAAGAGAGTTAACACAGTAGGCCTGAGTCTGCTATCCTTAGAAAGACCTGCTTGCAAGGGTGGCCCCTGGCTGATGTCTGGAAACTACAATTCTTCAGGGTGGAGGGTGAAGGGAGGTTTCTCACAATTTCCAGAACTGATAAGTACCTCACCGTTTTAAAAGTGTGTAACAATGTGATTTATGGTCAACAGCGGCTTGCTCTCTGAGAGAGTCTGGAACTTCAGTATGTGCTAGGCAGAAGGTCCGTACATGAGCAACCTGGGCATCAAGACTTTAATGAGCTTCCTTGGTAGACAACATTTTGTAGATGCTGTAACAATTGATTACTGGAGGAATTAAGCAAACCCTATGTGACTGCACTGAGAGAGGAATCTCAGCAGCTTATTTCCTCCAGACTTCATCCCGAATGTCTTTTCCCTTTGCTGATCTTGCTTTGTATCTTGTAATAAATCACAGCCATGAATACAGCTATATACTAAGTCATGTGAGTCCTCCAGCAAATGACAGAGCCTGGGGTGGTCTTGGGGAACCCCCACAAAAAGGACATTTTACCCGCTTACTAAACCGCAAGGTACTTAAAATAGTTAATCCCCTCAACATTACTAGCATTTTCATGCATTTCAATTAGACCCCCCAACACCATTATTCTTGTTTTATAAGTCAATTATTGAGACATACCATATAATTAGTCTTTTTAAATCTTCATTTCTCCTGCACTTTTCACTTTTCATTGAAAATCACTTTCCTTCTTCCCAGAGAATGCTATAGTATTTTCTTTAGAGTGGGTCTTTTTCTCAAGTAACAAATCAGTTTTTTATTTGTGTGAAAATTATTTTACATTCATTCTTGAAGGCTCTTTTCTGGGTATAGAATCCTAGAGGTTTATAGAATTATTTGACAGTTTATGTTGAGACTCAGATATCAGTGTAATTGTGGCACTCAAGGTAAACTTTTTCCCTCCAACTGCTTCATAGTTTCTTTTAGGCTGTGATGTTTTAAATCCGTCTTTCTCTAATGTGCTGAGTTTTTTATTTTTCCTACTTTGGATTTAAAAGGGTTTTATTGAATTTGTGCTTTGATGTTTTTCACCATTTTCAAAATATTTGAGCCATATTTTTTTCAAATATTATATCTGTTCTATTTTCTCTTTCCTCTCCTTTTTTTTGTTAAAACTCCAGTTACACAGATACTAGAAATCACCACAGGCAGACTTTGGAGATATTGTGGGTTTGGTTCCAGACCACTGCAATAAAGTAAGTTATGTGACTTTTTTGATTTCCTAGTGCATAAAAAAGTTATGTTTACAGTAAAATACTGTAGTTTATTAAATGTGCTATAGCAGTCTAAAAACATAATGTAGCTACCTTAATTTTAAAAATGCTTTATTACTAAAAATTGCTAATGATCATGTGAGCCTTCGACAAGTCAATCTTTTTGCTGGTGGAGGGTTTGCTTCACTGCTGATGGCTGCTGACTGCTCAGGGTTGTGGTTGCTAAAGGGCGAGGTGGCTGAGGCAGTTTCTTAAAATAAGACAATAATGAAGTTTGACACATCGGTTCACTCTTCCTTTCACAAAACATTTCTCTATAGTATGCAGTGCTGTTTGATAGCATTTGATAGCATCACAGAACTTCTTTCAAAACTGGAGTCAATTCTCTCAAACCCTGCTGCTTTCTCAACTAAGCTTATGTAATAATACAAAGATCTTGTTGGCATTTCAACAATGTTCACAGCAGTTTCACCAGGAGTAGGTTCCATCTCAGGAAACCACTTTCTTTTCTCATCCACAAGAAGCAACTGCTCACCCATTCAACTTCTATGATGAGACTGCAACAATTTAGTGAGTTTCAGGCTCCACTTCTAATTCTAGTTCTCTTGCTATTTCTGCCATGTGTGCAGTGACTTCCTCTACTGAAGTCTTCAACCCCCTCAAAGTCACCCATGAGGGCAGAAATCAACTTTTAAACTGTTAATGTTGATATTTTGACCTCCTCCCGTGAATCACAAATGTTCTGAATGGCATCTAGAATGATAAATCCTTTCCAGAAAACTTTCAATTTACTTGGCCCAGATCCATCAAAGAAATCAGTATATATGACAGCTAAAGCCTTACAAAATATATTTTTCTTTTTTTGTTGTGACAGGGTCTTCCTCTGTCACCTAGGCAAGAATGCAGTGGTGCAATTAGCTCACTGCAGCCTCGAACTCCTGGGCTTAGCGATCTGCCTGTGAAATATAGTTCTTGAATAATAGGACTTGAAAGTCGAAATTACTCCTTGGTCCGCGGGCTGAAGAATGGATGTTAGCAAGCATAAAAACAACTTTAATATCCTTGTACATCTCCATCGGAACTCTTGGGTGACTAGCTGTATTGTCAATAAGGGGTAATATTTTGAAAGGAATCTTTTCCTGAGCAATAAGGTCTCAAGAGCAGGCTAAAACGATTCAGTAAATCATGCTGTAAACAGATATGTTGTCACTCAGGCTTTGTTGCTCCACTTACAGAGCACAGGCACAGTAGAATTAGCATCATTCCTAAGTACTCTTGAATTGTCGGAACGGTAAATGAGCACAGGCTTCCATTTAAAGTCACCAGCTATGTTAGCTCCTAACAAGAGTCGGCCTGTCCTTTGAAGCCAGGCATTGACTTCTCTAGCTATGAAAGTCTTAGATGATGTCCTCTAACAGAAGGCTGTTTCTTCTACATTAAATATCTGTTGTTTAGTGTGTCAACCTTCATCAGTTACCCTAGCTACATGTTACGGATAACTTGCTACAGCTTTTCCATCAGCACTTGCTGCTTCACCTTGCACTTTTGTGTTATGGAGATGGCTTCTTTACATAAGCCTCGTGCACCAACTGCGAGCTTCATACTTTTCTTCTCCAGCTTCCTCACCTCTCTCAGTCCTCACGGAATTGGAGAGAGGAGCCTGCTCTAAATTAGATTTTGGCTTCAGGGAATGTTGTAGCTGGGGTGATCTATCCAGACCACACAAACTTTCTCTGTATCAGCAATAAAGCTGTTTTGCTTGTTTGTCATTCATGTGTTCACTGGAGTGGCACTTTGCATTTCCTTGAAGAACTTGTCCTTTGCTGTCACAGCTGGGCTAACTGGTGTGAGAGGCCTGGCTTTCCCGGAGCTTTAGAAATGTCTTCCTCATTTTTTCTACGTTGCCCACGCTGGTCTCAAAACTCCTGGCCTCAAGTGATCCTTGTGCCTCAGCTTCCTGAAGTGCTGGGATTCCAGGTGTGAGCCACTGTGCCCACTGGCCATGATTATTTTTGACTGTATGTTCTTATCTATAAAATAAACTAACAAGTACAAAATTGTTGGCATAAATAACTTGAGGCCTAAAATGATATTATTTTCTTCCAGAGAAGTCTTACTTTCATTTCTTCCAGGTGCCTGGCAGAACTCATAACCCAAGATCATCTCAATCTGATTTAGGGACTAAATTCTGAAGCTGAGTTACAGCCCTTCTGGGGAACATGTATTTCTAGCTCAAACTTATTCTTCTCAAGTACAGCCCACTGGGGTTCCAACTCCCATGCTGAGAATTTACCAAGACCCCATCCCCTTGGCTGTAATGCTATCAAAATGGCCCATGAACTCCTAGTTTCCCCTTTGCAAAAAATACTGGGGGAAAGTGCCCCCAAACACTGGGCACACTTTGAGACTCTTCTTTGTACCCTGACCCAGTAATTCATCATTATCTTGCTATGTCATCAGTGCCTTCAAGCAGATTTTTTTTTTTTATATTTATTCAGCTTTCCTAGTTGTTCTCAGTGGACAGCTGGCTTGAGTCATCTACACACCTATAACTGGAAACAGAAGTCTCTCCTATTTTGTAAAAAGGTATTCTATATGTTCACTGGTGGTCATTTTAAAATATATAAACAACTTCTTTGATATGCCTTTCTTTAAGAGGTGGAGTTAAATTTCCCTCCTCTTGAGTATGAGTTGCATGTAGTCACCTTCATCTAATAGAATGTGGCAAAATGATGGACTGTGACTCCTGAGGGTAGGTCAGAGCAGCCCCCACCTTGCTCTCTTGCTCAGGGGAAGCCAGCTGCCACAATGTAAAGGCATTCAAGGAGTCCTATGGAAAGGCCCATGCAGTAAAGGATGAGGCCTCTTGCCAACAGCCATGAGAATGAGCCATCTTTGGAGACCCTCCAGGCTCAGTGTGGCCTCTGGATGATGACGGTCCAGGCCAACTTCTTTACTGCAACATGAAAGACCCTGAATGAAAACTACCCAGTTAAGCCATCCTTGAATCTTAATCTGCAAACTGTGAGATGATCAATGTTAAACCAATCAATTTTGGGGTAAATGGTTTTATATTAATAGTAATATGTTTGTTTTAAAATTTTAAATTTTATTAGTTTTAATTTAATATTCATTTTATGTGAAAAATGAAATCAATAGCTTAAAATTTTAAAGTAATACTTAAATAAAGAATATGTTGTATGATCTCTTATTTTTATTCCTAACTGGAACCAGAGTTTTTCAGAACAGATTAAGTCATTTCCACAATAGTATAATAGATAAGCCATTCAGAAAACCTTTATGACTTATTCTTACTTCCTGAAGACCTTCTATAATATGGTCTCTATGCAAAGGGAAAACATACATGAGCATTTGTCTTTTCCAAAGTAACACATTCTGACTGTAGCTAAGTTATTGAATTGAACTATGCTTTGACATAAAAAGCTTAAAACCAATTAAAATATAATTTTAGTTGTTACCTGCTGACTTCTGGATGTCGTTCAGCCAGTCTCTTCATGATCTTGGTGAAGCTACGCAAGTTCAATGCATTTGGAGGTATGAATCTAATAGGTGCATCAGGTAATAATTTCGCAGATTCAATTTGTTTACAATTCTTCTTGACACCCTAAATAAGCATTTTAAAAGTTTTCTTAAAACCTTTACATAGAGATAATCCAGCTTATTCAATTAAAATGAATTTTAGGTTATGTACATTGCCCATGCCACCCCAGCCCCCCGAATCAAAGCTTCAAGCGTGTCCATTCCCCAGATAATATGCTTAAAAATCAATCAATAAATAAATAAATAAATAAATTCAGGACCTAAAACCTAAAAAATTAATAAATAAATAAATTTTAAAATTATAAATGAAATAAAATGTTCTAAAAATTTTACTTTATTTATACCAAGTAAATTGACTTCAGCTATGTTCAGGGCCACGTATTAAAAAAAAATGCCCAACATATTTTTTATAGTAATGATAAAGTCTATGAGACTATGTCTAGATCACCCTTTCTCAACTGGGATTCCTCCTCTGAACCACAGAACACAGAAAATGATGTCACTATTTTGTCAGCCCTCCCAAAGACAGGACATAACTAGACCCATTCTAGATGCACAGGAGAGGGGTTAAAACATTAAATAAAATGAATGTTTTAGGCTTAGGGCATTAAAACTTAATTCTTTTAATCAATCCAACTGAGAAAGGCTGGTCTGAAGAGTAATATTCTATATTTTATTTACTAAATACTGTATGCAATGAACACAAACTATATGCCCAGAATTATATCACAGCTTATGGGGGGGAACTAATATAAAGTGCAGCCCCCTTCACTTGTGAAAAGATAAAATTAAAATGATCAATTAGTTACTATTAACCATGCAAGTAGACTATAAATGGTGGGAAGGAAACCACTGTAAATCCTGTAAAAGTTCATCAAAGGCAGGGCTCAGACTTTAAATCCTAGATGAAAACTCAGGGCAAAATACATAAAATATTCCCTCTGTCGCATCAGAATATTACATTTTACTTATTGCCATTATCTCCCCCACTAGATTTAAGCTTCATATAAAAGCACAGATTTTTGTCTATTTTGTTAACTGTTGCTTTCCCAGTTCCTAGAATAATGTACACAGTTGGTATGTAATAACTCTTTGTTGAACAAATAAAATGAAAAGATTGGAATGTGATAGTTTAAAGTGATAGTTGAAACCACAGAAAAAATGAGCTCTCTAAGAAAAAGCCAAATCACTGGTATGTAACAGCAACAATAATAGCTATAGTTACTGAGTACTTTGTCAGTACATTGTACTAAGAATGTTTCTGTATTAAGCTCATTTAAACGTCTAAATATTTGAGGTAAGAACGATTATCCTCATTTTACAATAAAAAGCCCAGAGAGTGAGGTAACTCTCCCAAAGTCACAGGATGAGAAGGAGGAGAATGAGGACAGAGATGCAAAGGCAAGAAACCATATTAATTGCTACATGAGAAGGGAGAGGAGAAGCCACAGTTCCCAAACCTTCTGTTCCGGTCCCCATGTAACCTAATTGTACTTTGTTTCCTTCCTTCCTACTGTGGAAGGAAGGAAACAAAAAATCCATCCTAAACATGAAGTGTCACTGAGATGAAAGGAAAAGAGTCTCAGGAAAAAAATGACTAATTTTAAAGAGGCCAAGGAGTCAAGAAGAAGGCAGATGGGGGAAGGCCAATAAAAAGGTCACCAGTGACAACAGAAAGAGAAGTTCAAGTGAAATTGTAAAGACTGAAGACAGATTATTAGGACAAAGGAGAGAAGCAACCAAAGAAACTGAGACATCGGATATAAATCACTTCATTGAGAAGTTTGGCAATAAGAACACAGGACAGATAAGGATAGTAACGTCAAAGGAGTGCAAAGTCAAGGGAAAATCCTGTGGGGATAAAGAAGGGCTTGGCCTGCCTGCGAGTAGAGACAAAGGTCTGTGAGTGGAAACAGTGATGGTATAGACAAGGAATGTGATAACTCCAGGAATTAGGAAAGGGTTGGAAAACAGACATAGTTAAAAGAAATCTCTTTATCTTATTAAGGGAAAAATTTAGATTCATTTATTCAATGAATATTTTTCTTTCAACCATTTATTAAAAAGGGATTTGTCCTGATCTGTAGATTCAAAGTAACCCCAATAAAAATCCAAGTAGGATTTTTGTTGTAGATAGACAAGTTGAATTATAAAATTTATATAGCAAGACAAAGAGACTAGAACAGCCACAATTTTAAAAAATAATAAAGTTAGAGGACTCATTCCAGCTGATTTCAAGAGTTACTATAAACCTACAGTAATCAAGACCATGTAGTACGGGTGGAAAAATAGATAAACAGTTCAGTGGAACTGTTGCAGTCTAGAAATAGATCCACACAAACAGGGGCAACTGATTTTTGGCCAAGGTGCAAAGGTAATTCAATGGAAATTAGACAGTCTTCTCAACAAATGACACTGGAACAATTCCATATGCAAAATAGAAACAAATACAAAGAAACAAAACCACCACAATTCAACCTGAAACAATATATAAAAATTAACTCAAACCCTTTGTGACCTTGAATTATGCTAAGATCTCTTAGCTACAACACTAAAAAGTATAAGTTATAAAAGCAAAATTAATAGATTATACTTTATCAAAATTAAAAACCCCTGCTGAGAAAGACACTGGTAAGATGAAAAGACAAGACACAAGCTGAGAATTATTTGCAAATCACATATATCTATCTGATAAAGAATTCAAAACTCAGTAAAAAAAATAACTGAATAAAAATGAGAAATATATGAACAGGAATGAAATACTTACACACACAACAGCATGGATCAATGTCAAATGCATTAAGCTAAGTAAAACAAGCCAGGCTACTGGGGCTACATAGTATGATTTCATTTACATGACATTCTGAAAAAGGTAAAATTATAAGAACGGGAAATATATCAGAGCACGAGAGAATTTTCTGGAATGATGAAACTGTTCTGTATCTTGATTATGGTGGTGGTTACTTGCCTGTGTGCCTTCATCTAAAGTCATGGACACCAAAACGTGCATTTTTTACTATATGTACATTAAAAAGAAAGGTCTGTGGAATGCCTACGGGGTCCCAGGCATTTTGCTGAGCAGTGGAAAGAGTGAACAAAGCAAACTTCCATCATTTTCCACATAGTGTTTAAAACCTCAGTGAGGTACAGATGAGGGCATAGGAAAATAAAATGACTACATTTTATAGTTTTAATAATTATGAGATAAAGTTAGCTATAAAAAATGATAGAAGTATAATACTTAGTTACTTATAGAGTAGCACTATTCAAGAATAAAGAAGAAAAAAAAGACTGTAAAGCAGCAGTCCCCCACCTTTTTGGCACCAGGGCCTGGTTTCATGGAAGACAATTTTTCCATGGACCAGGCTGAGGGGCGGACGGGGGCGGGGGGATGGTTTGGGGATGATTCAAGTGCATTACATTCATTGTACACTTTATTTCTATATTATTACGTTGTCACTTGCCACTCCCTGATAGGGTTTTGATATTAGTCTGCAAGCAATTGATTTATTATGGTCTCTGGGCAGTCCAACCTCCCTGCTAACGATCCCTCGCATGTGCAGTTTACAGTAGGGTTGGAGCCCTTATGAGAATCTAACTCCACTGCTGATCTGACAGGAGACGGAGCTCAGGGGGTGATGCAAGTGACGGGGAGCAGCTGTAAATACAGATGAAACTTTGCTCATTCACCCACTGCTCACCTCCTGTTGTGCAGCCCAGTTCCTAACAGGCCACAGACTGCTACCAGTCTGTAGTCCGGGGGTCGGGACTGCAGCTGTATACCCCCAGGAACAACTGGAATTGTACAAAAGCAGGTTAGGGTGGATCCAGGTTTAAGAACAATTCAGATTACTGCTCTCATTCCCACTTCAAGACTGCTGATACTGGAGTTATTTATTCTACAAAGCTACTTATAGCAACATGGCATGTACAAAGACCATTTAAGGGATCAATCAAGAAAACTAACCTTCTGGTCAAAAGAAAAAAACTCACTGTCTTGCTCAGATCCCAGCTGCCTTAGCCTAGTTCTGGGCAATCTAGGAACAGGAATGGCTGAGTTGATTTCTTTGTTTGTGCTTTTCTCCAAGTTATTCAAACTAGTTTTATTCCCAT
The DNA here is from genome assembly GCA_028533085.1 of Varecia variegata. Lineage (NCBI taxonomy): Eukaryota > Metazoa > Chordata > Mammalia > Primates > Lemuridae > Varecia > Varecia variegata. The sequence goes on from CM052452.1 coordinate 11,686, forward strand.
ATTTGGAGGCAAGTGGTGATGGGTATTCTCCAGGAGTTTTAACAACCCACACATTTACTGATTTTCCATTTATTTCTAGCCTATTCATTTCTCTCACAGCCATCTTTGCATCACTATTTTTTTTTTTGAAAGCAAGAGATGCATATCTAAAATAGAAAAGCAGAAAACCAAAAGGTTTTTCATTAATGACTTTAAATTACCTCAAACTTAATTTTGTAACCGCTGGCACAAATATGGTTTTCACAATAATAAATGCTCTTATAAAGGTGGATATACTTAGCTTGAAATCAGGAAGAATGTTTATTTAGGATAACTAAATAAAAACCAAATTAAAGATGGGAAATAAAAGATAGTAAGGAATTCTCATGAATTATCTCCTATTAATTTTATATTAAAATCTAATGTAAAACATTTGCAAAGCTGATATATGATAAAGTTGCAGAGATTAGCAATCTGGGGACTAGTTATTTATACTAAAAAAATTAAAATTAATTCCTATATTCAAACATAATCTCCAGATGACTCAAAGGCTTGCAATGTGAAAGTCAAAATTTAAAACATTTACCAGAATATTTAAGAGAATATCTTTATGGCCTTGTTGTGGGAAAATAGGTAGATTAAAAAAAAATAAAAAAAAAAAAGAGTTGGAAAATCTAATCACAATTTTAACCATATATTGAGAAAGTCGGGCAAGAGCTATTCCTATAAAAGCACCAGACCTAGACAGTGGCAGTGGAAGGATACATACCAAATCTGAAAAGTGGTTGTTTTCAACTGATGGGACTATGGATATTTTTTTATAACCTCCTTGTATTTTTGCATTTAGTTGTATTTTAAATTTCCACACAGTATGTATAATACTTAAGAAAAAAAAAACCCCACAAAGTATTTTTAAGGATTCAACAAGATACTAAAAGAATCTTTCACATCAGGTAATACTAATAGGATTATAATACTACTTTAATATAATGAAATGTATTAATACCACATTAATGAGTAAAATTTAAAAAGCATATAATCTTAGGTGACTTCATTAAATAAAATTAAACACCTATTTTTTTAACAAATTTCAACCTCAACTACAAACAGGATTCTTTCTTAATAAAGATTTCCATATCTGAAATGAACAGCCATCATTTCTTATAAGAAGACAGTAAAGGTATTTCCATCACCATTGTGATTTGAATGATCTGAAAATGTCACAAAATAAAAAGTAGCAACATATATATTGGAAGGGATTATATATAGATGTGATGTAGCTATCTACCTAAAAAGTATAAAAGTGTCATCTAAAAAGTAATTGAAATCAGAAATAATAGAATGCAATTTTCTGTGCATCTACTATGTACCAGGCTTTACTCCTAGTGCTTTACATATTTAACTAATAGTGGTTTCACAACAATGCTATGACAGTACAGCTAACCTCACTTTATAGACAAAGAGGCTGAGGTACAAAAAGGTTAAGTAAATTGCCCAGATTTATTCATCAAGTTGCTGACAGACCTGGGAATTGAACCAAAGTTATCTATTTCTGGAGACTATTCTCCTTAACTAAGGCACTCTACTTTCCCTATGAAACAGTACGTAACAAGATAAAGTACATAAAAGTCAGCAAGTCTGCTACATACCACTAATAACAAGATACAAAGTATAATCAAATAAAGATTTGATTAGGAACAGCATGAACTAATGACTGCAGCTATTGGTCTATAATGACTGCAGCTATTTGTCTACGTGTCCCCCTATACTAGCCTGGGACACTCCTGTGGGAATGGCCTTTGACTTTATCACCACTGTGGCTGATGTCTGGTACAGAACCTCTAGTGAACAGCAGGCTCACAGTAATGCACATTTGACTGAATTTTGGAAACACACCTGTAATTAGTAGAAGAATCATAAATTGAAATTTCAGAAACTTGGCATTTCTGGAAATGGGACCTTCAATCAGCCTAAAAAAAGAGAAATAAGTTTGTGAAAAGTAGAAAAACAACAAATAATCATAATATGAACAATTAACAAATTTAAAAATGAAGTTCAAAAAAGAAATCTTGGCATACCTCAGATACTGAAGGGCAGAGACCATCAACATGTATCAAATAACCTTTATCTCTTCATAAGCGTTCAACATTCATTTCTGCTTGTAGAAAAACACAACATACCACAGAAATGATCATTATTGTATTGAGATGTTTAAGAGAAAATGAAAAATTGCTAAATATTTCATGTTTTCTTTTTACTATCACAAAGCTTATTATAAAGTTATAAGCAAATATCAGCATGACTAGACTGAAGGCCAAAAGCCTGGAGTATAGTGTTAAGATTTCTGGGCCTTAATCTGTCATCTTAAAAAATAAATGGGTTGGATTAGTTGATATTAAGTCTCTCATAGCTCAAATGAATAAATTACATCTAAATGGAGCAATCAGTTACAGCTGTCCCTTGGTATCCCTGGGGGACTGGTTCTAGGACTCCCTGCAGATACCAAGATCTGAGGATGCTCAAATCCCTTATATAAAGTGGCATAGTATTTGCATATAATCCACACACATCCTCCTCTATACTTTAAATCATCTCTAGATTACTTATAATATCTAATGCAATGTAAATTCTATGTAAATAGTTGTTATGCTGCATTGTTTAGGAAATAATGACAAGAAAGTTGGTTGAATCCATGAATAGAGAACCCATGGGCTGACTGTACATCACAACTAAAAAAGTCTGTCATTTGTCCCTGGTTCAGAGAAGTGCTATGAGAACACTGCATGTACACAGGATATTAACTCCTTAGTGTTAGTGCCGGCTAGAGCTAGTGGTTTGAGAGACCTCTTTACACACTTTTCTTTGCTGTTGAAGTAGCACACCAAGAAAACCTTTCAATCAGACGAATATCAACAGCAGGTATTATATAGCTTGTGATAATGTTCAGAGCACATAAGGAAAAAAGACAAATTAATTGAGTTAGACAGCCTGATTTTGGAAACCACAAATACTAGGATTATAATTTTTTTCTTGCTTGACAAAAAAATTCAAAATTCTTAGACTGCAATCTCATAGTCAATATTGTGAAGGGAACCTGGACTGAAATCAAAAAAGATTCACTAAATTGAGATTTCAATTACTAGCAAATCCTATACCTGGCACATAGGGAGTACACAAATATTGCTGAATGAATCCATGAGTACTTTTACTTATGTTTTAATCATTTTTAAATAATAATGGATGATTTGTAAATTTTATTCTTTTCATTAAGTAATAATAGTAATAAGAGTAGCCTAGCACTTATTGAATGCTCTGCTCCAGGCAATATGCTAAGCACTTTATATACACATCACCTCACAGGATTCTCCCAACCACCCCGTGCGGCAGCTATTACTAATATTATTTCCATTTTACAGATGATGATATTGAGGTCATAGGAGTTTAGGTCACAAATGTGTTAAGTATTAGTGCTAGAATTCAGGCAGAGTCTTTCATCTTTAGGTAATTAATAACTAACCTTCTTCATTAACTTACTTCATTTAATTTGTTAATCTCTTTGGATCATAAATGTATTCTACAGAGAAAATAGTGAAACTACCTAGCTTTACATTTTTATATTGCAGTGAAAAAGAAGTAAAGAGATATAGTACAGTAAAGGAGGCAGAAGGTATACATTACAGCTATCACCTAGCCTTTCACTAATTCAATACAAAATCTCTACTGGATACCCTATGGGCTGCATGCTGTACTTGGCAGTGAACAAAAATCCCTGGTCTTGCTGAGCTAATATGTAAGGGTGGAAAGGCAGTCAACCAAGTAATCAATCAAGTATCAAGTAAGCAAAACACACAGTATTGTAACAAGTGATATGGAGGAAAATAATGCACGGAAAGAAAAAAATAGTTACAATAAAATCAGATGATACAATATTATTTTAAGTTGTGTATATGTATTAATATATGCATAAAGAAATGCATTGAAATGGTCACTAAAATATTCA